>OY294067.1:304263746-304487543 GCA_958510875.1 Endomychus coccineus | reverse complement strand
GGGAAACTGCTTGCCTACGTAAGACATGTCTGGCGAGAATCTATTGGAAAATATCGGGAATCTGTAATTGTAGCATTGTATATCTTCAAAGCTTTTGTCACTTACTACAGAGTTTTCTCTCAGATAGATCAGATCACTCCATGTGGTGGTAGACGAAGTATCCTTCGATACAATGTATATCAACGCTGGTGTTCCGCAGGAATCTGTCTTGGCACCAACTTTATTTCTGCTCCATATCAGAACACTGTTGGAAGTGACCATTTGCCACTTCTATAGCTTTCTATTCCGTTCCAAGTGCTACTTTGCATCCCAGCAACTCCTTACTATCTACAAAGCACAGATTCGACCTCTCCCAGAGTAGTGTTCACATGTTTGGAGTTCATTTAACAGCGTTAACAAATTATCAAAAGAAACTGTGTCATCACAAAGTAGCTAATAATCGTTTAGTCCAGTTTGAATGTTCACGGAGAATTCATTGCAACGATTTAACGATTTCCTAGGTTCCAGCAAAATTTTACAACACCATTTCTTGAGAATCAAGCTTCATACATCCAGGGCACTGTTTTGTAGAAATACGTTCAGGATCCAGGTCAAATAAACGACACGACAATGGTGATCTTCCTCAAAAAAGTCTAGGACCTACCTCACGTTGCAAAATTTGTCGAACTGTAACTTTTGGTATACCAAATTGCTAACTAATTCGACCAATTGCTTAGGTCTAGTCCCAAACTGCTCATTTGGACTCTTTTAATAATTTAGTTGTTCCATAAAAGTGACAAATGTTACATAGCAGAGAATTTATTCAAGCGATGTTTTGAATGGTCGACTCAATAAAAATTACGAATAATGTAATAATCATGCTTTTACTATTGGAATTTCCAAAGCCGTAGTTATGAGTAAGTCAAATATAGTATGTCATTACGAACAAGAATGTTGTGGATGGTGAGTAACAAAATTTTGGGGATCCCCTCATAGTTGTTTGCAGTACGTTCGTTCCGCGAATTTGTTCAAATTCTCAGACATTCAACTAAACCCATTTGTAACGATTTCATTCTATTCTCCAGAAGAAAGGTCAGTCACTTTTTACACACAATTTCCTAACTTGCATTCCGATAGTAAATGATTCATCTAACGGCCAAGGTTATCCCCATAATATTTATCTATTGCTGTTTAGTTTGCTATTAAAACCCGCTTTCTAAATCACTGGTTCACATTCGAATTCATCCAGTCTACGAAGTAGGTTCGTTGAGAGCACAGTTAACAAAATAATTTCATATAACATGGCTCCTACATTGTATATGATCCCATCAAGCCCTCCAGCGAGAGCTGTTCGAATGGCGGCCGAAGCTCTAAATGTGGACTTGGATTTGGAAATGGTTGATTTTTCCGTTGGAGCACACCTAAAACCAGATTATTTACGGGTAAGTTTAAGCTGCGCTTTGAGCACATTTCACTTTTTCGGCATTGTCAAACATTCCTATTGAAATACGTAACAAATTTACAATACTCATTGGTCACTACGTTTGTGTTATTTTTATATTAAAGTACTTGAAATCATAAACAGAAATTAGAGGAAATAGTTATTTTTGTATTAAGTGATTGAAATGGGTGTTTTTTTCAATGGCATAAGCGTGTTAATTCACTCGAATGTGTCATAAAAACACGAATTCCACAAGCGAAATAAAAACGATATTTTTTGTACAATGATAACTTTGACATATCGGAACTATACTACGTTATAAAGAAATACTCTGTATACAATTTCACAGCGTTAAAATTAACTTGCTCTGTTGTTACTATAGGAACGAAGTGCAGTGAATAAAATACTTTTTTGGTTGAATGTATGGTAATGTTATAAAATTATCCATATTACCGTTTATATTATTTATATGACGTATATAACATACCATACATTCCAAAGACCTCAGAGACAATTAAGAAATGTTTAAAAAATATAATATAAATGTTGCCCGTAAAACTACAAACTGTGTTGGTAAATATTTCTCAAATCTGAAACCTTCAATACCTAAAGATGAACAAACCCACACAGTATACAAATTAAATTGTTTTGATTGCGATGGGACTTAGAGGAATCTCTAAGCAATATTTGCGTATATTACTAGAAACAAAAACTTAGAAAAATTCACCGCCCTTGCTAAAAATTGTTTTGATTATAAATTATCCATCAACTCGAAAGATATCAATTATTATAAAATTAATATCCTGGAGATGATTCACATAAAACGTGACTCTAAGTCTGTAAATCATAGAGCAGACGTTCAATCATTAAGTCAAATGTATACTAATTCAATTAATTAAAACCCTCGCAAATTCCTACATGCGTCTTTATAATGTTAAAAGTATATTTTAGGTAGAATGCTTAAATAGCAATATTTCTAGTAACAACCTCTACCTATTACCTCATAAATTCTGTTGGTTTCGGCGACGTTGGCATTTTTAATTGAAATTAATGCGATAAGGACGCTTTGTGCTTGATACAATTAGTTTTGAGAAATCCCCTTTTGAACATTGATACGTCTTCTGATGATGGTCGTTATACCGAAACGTACGTAAAGACAAAAATATTGAACATATGTGTTAGTGTGACATATTTTACAAGAATGTATATATAAATCAATCAAACCAAACCTAACAGCTCTAAATAATCTCTTGCATTCTTCAAATATAGGAGTAGATAAAATACTTCAAGTCGTACAAAATTTAAATATAAACAGGGACTGAACTGGATGGAATACCCTTCCGTTTTTATCAAGAATTGGTCACAAACGTTAATTAAACCTTTTTATCTACTTTTTAACAAATCACTAAATACTGGAAAGCTTCCTACGTAACTTCCATTTTCAAAAGCGGTAATGAATCGGATATCATCAATTATAGACCAATCTCCATACTCTAATCTGTAATCCCTAAACTGTTAAGCTCAGTAATTTCAGAAATATTTAATCCATTGTTTAAAAACGCTTTACTTGATCAACAATATGATTTTTGCCAAGGAAGATCAACACTCGACAACTTTGTTTCCCTATGTAGATTATATTTTGAATCGCTACCTTCCTAAATGTTACAATATCACGATATTTTTTAACAAGTTAAAAAACCGATTCAAATAGTTTGATGAAATGCTGAACGTTCATAAATCAAAAGGTGTAAAGTTACTTTTTTATTGGGAATATTGTGTGGATTGAATTCTAATTATTCAGCTCATAATAGCCGTTTTATCTTTCCTCAGTTGAATCCAGCACACACTGTCCCAACTCTAGTAGATGACGATTTCGTATTATGGGACAGTCATGCTATCATGACCTATTTGGTTGGTAAATATGGAAAGGACGACTCTCTCTACCCTAAAGATCTCCAACAACGTGCCAAAGTCGATCAGTTGCTGCATTTCGACGGCAATGTGGTCTTCGCCAGAAGCCAGCCAATTTTCGTAAGTATCTTTATTCTAACTTCTAACCAATCAACGTGTGATTAACCGTCAATGTGTTCACTATATTGACATTTAACGCGATAAGTATGCCAGGTAACGTATATGTGAATAGTAAACATAAACGATGAGAATTATCCGCACAAATTATGTTAATACTAGATATACAACCAGTCCATTCCCCCTGATTTTCAATGAAAACATCTGTCAATCAGAAGTATTGCTAAGATTATTTGAATTACTCAATTGAAGACGAGAACGCTCGAAATATTGGCTTCTTCGTTTTCAGATGAACATCGGGAAGTTTCACCGCAAAATTTCAAGAGTACGACCGTGGTCTAGACTTCCCGTAGGCATCGTTGCGACATAATTATGACTTGTCATTATGACAAATAACAATAACGCTGTGACATTCCAGAATTACTGCAAATTATTTATCAATTAAAACATAGTTACAAATGGAAATATAATGTTATCATGATATTAATGCAGTTATTAATTTGAGACATTAGTCATTTCATTTAAATTTTCACTCAGCTGTCTTAATAGGGTATTAAGAACTAGTTTCATTAGAGATTTTAACGCACGAATTATACTAATGTATTCTGCGTTTCCGAAATGCATTTTTAATAAAATAATTTAACATTTTTAATTACAACAACGAATCATTAGTTTGGGTTTTGTTCTTCGATTCAAAACGAAGAATTTGAAGAATCCATTTAAAATTTTTAATCGTTTGACAGTTATACAATTTCGTTACTGTTCTTTTGAAATTATTTTGATATCAATCACTTTTTGAATAAAATGGGCTAAAATAGAGAAGTTTCGATGAACACTCCTCTCAAGGGATTATGACTAGACCCATAGTGTGCATTTGTTTTCTTAGTCGCAATAGCCAGATAAGCCTACAAAGGGGGTTAAGTTTTTAGTGAGTATGCTTGGCATGGTGACTCTCACAGTAGACCATGAGACCCAAAGGCTCATAACCTCCCCATAAACCATAGAGGGTTTTCTTCACCTCCGCAAAAAAAATGCAGGATAATTATGTAAATAATAGTAAATTCAAAAAATCAATATCTTACCCTGGTGTGTTAGTCCCCTATGAGGCAAAACAGCACGAAAAGTTGAACACCATTCCTCAAATTCGTTCATCCAATTTGTCAATGTTGATTTTGGTACAATTACAATATGAAGACTTGGCACATTTTTATAATGTTTCATAAATCCAAGTAAGGAAATGGTCTGCAAAGTTTTACCCAGATCCATCTTATCTGCCAAAATACCATTTATTCCGTTTTCATAAAGAGATACAGTTCAACCGTCTGATCTGATAGTCTCTCATTTCTCCATTTTTTATATAATACGTAGAAGATTCAAATCGAACTGTTGGTTTACATTTTGCATTTGTTTCTGCCAATAACTCCTCATCTTCCTCTTGCTCTGCTTTACGATGTCATGATCAAAACCGCCTAAATCCCATACCTTGGACGTGCATAAGTTTGTGATGTTAATACTAAAGACTTTTTATCAATTCAGTACCAACTTCTTAAAAACTGAATGGCAATGTCAATAACATTCTCAGTGGGACATACGTTTTCGGGCAGATGGTGTTGCAATATCTAAGTTTCTCTAAACATTTTGAGTGACTCCACGGCCTGGTTCGTTCTACAGTACCTACTGATGAGGTCATGATATGATCGAAAGAGTTGTCTGCAACTTATAGATTTGACACTGTTCATCCCGAAGAACCAACACCCTGCCTGTTGATTCTAACACGAAATATATTTGTACTTGACTTTGCATGGAGTATACAGGGTTTTGAACTTGCAATGAATTTCATATGCAATTGAACATAAGTTCTGAAATACCCCATATAATTATATGAAACCATATATTAAGAGTATAATTCGAAATAATATACAGGTTGTCCCATTTAAGAAAATGTTTGTTTCACTCTAGTAGCTTATTATACGTATTTATTTTCCTGAAATGTATATAAGCGTTTTGTCCTCTTTTCTATTGATTCTCTTTAGTATTGAATAATTCATTTATTTCATTGATTATATAAACTGTTTTGCGGAAATTCGAATATAAATGATTCAAACACAAAGGAATATCTTTGTTTGTGTTTCAATTATTAATTAAATATGAGTAAAATAAAAGGAAAATCGAAACACACAATCCAGAGACTACGGGAAATAATGACATCAAAACCACCCTTTTGCACAATGGATTTTTGAAATTGCGTGCGCATTTTGCCAGGTACGCCAGGTAGCATCAGAGAAACAACAGTTATTTGTTTGATGATGCTAACGTGACCGGCGAAATGCGGATAAGATATAAAAAATACTATCTGTAAAACATTCCATATATATATAAGCTCAGTATATGAGTACCATAGACAAATTTTTGGTTCATCAGGTTGAACACAACACACAACACGTATTTTAGTCCCAGACAGCTGTTTCGGTCTTCTCATGAGCTCGTCAATTGGACGAGGCATCACTTTCGGAGTTGACTCGTTCCTTTGTGACGAGCTCATGAAACGTGTTATCTTTTACTTCCAACAACGAAACGTGTTTGTAGCAGTTCACTATGCATCATATGAGTATAAGTTTACTTCTTTTGCAGAAACAAATATTCCTTCAAGCAAACAAGGACATCCCCGAAGCAAGTATCGTCTTCTTGAACGACGCCTACAAATCTCTAAATGGCATTATCGCTGATAACGACTACGTTACTGGAAGTAAGCCAACATTGGCCGATTTGAGTCTGATATCTACGATTACCTCCATAAGTCATATCGTACCTGTCGATGAAGAAAAATACCCGAATATAACGGCTTGGAGAAAGAGGGTGGAACAACTCCCATATTATGGCCCCAACGAACAAGGACTTCAATGTTTCAAAGATTTCGTAAAGTCGAAGATTGGATAATTTTATCAATTCAAAGAACATATCATTCATTATCAAATATTGATTTCATCTACTTTAGTACTTAGCGTCAATACAACTTGTTACTTATATTATTTATCTACATGTATACACGAATAAAATTAGTACATTATTTATTATAACAGAGGGTTTGTGTTTCGAAAATCATCTCGTATTCTATATGAAGTAAAGTATCTATAAGAGAATAAAATAGGTTTTCCGCAAACCCGACACGACAGCTATAAAAACAATAGGTATATTAGCTACTCTTATTAAATGCACGTGCTAATTTAATGTTATAAAGGATTACCGTTTCGGAAAGGGAAAAAAAATCGACTTTAAGTTGTAGTTATTATTCCGAGTCGCGAGCTCAATATAAATTCTTCAAAGTTTATTTGGTCGTAAAACGGCTTAAAATCAAGTTTATCTAATTTTGTTTTGAAGAATCACCAAACAATTCAACTTTTTTCACCCCATTTTAACTCATTTCAATTAATAAACTATAAAAGAGTTCACACTTGGATATATTATAACACTATTCATAAGAAATAATCACCCTTGTCCACTAAAAATGCTAGTAAGGTACTGAGGACCTTTCGGCCACCATATACAGAAAACCCAGTCAAACAAATAGGTATACCCTGGTGGATTCAGCTACACCATTTAGTTATAAAATAACTTCGTTTAATAGTCTAGTTCATAGATTATTGAAGGTCCCTTTGAGCCAGCAAAAGTTGAGAAGATTCAGCAATTTGCGTTGGACAATGGTTCCCACAAATCTTTGATCAATAATTTAATTTCTAAACAAAAAAGGAAATTGGTTCATAGCCAACCAACCAAATTAGAGCCATTACCTTCAAATTTTTCAATAAAATTCAAAAGTTTCACTTATCATTCTTCAGTAATTAATAAATTCCATAGCTTATTTACTAAAGTTGCAAACAACCAGTTTACAGATGTGAGAACAAGCTAAAACATCGTTCAGGCAACACCTTTGTTATAGTTTCCGATTTTGTCAAATCCGGGATTTACAAAATCAATTATGAGTCGAGTTCAAAATTCTATGTGGGTCAAACTAGAAGGAACATTCTAACTCGTTATAAGGAACATTTTGCCAATATGAAGAGAAATAATGGTGAAAAATCAGCGGTAGCCGAACATATTTTGAATACAGGTCACACCATTTCTCAAGAAAGTTTATCACTTTTTAAACACAGTTCAGACAAATATCTAGGTAATTTAGAAGGGATGAAAATGTATAAACGAAAAAGCAATTTATTGAATTTCGATTTATCTCCAGTTGACCTTGTTTACATTATTATCCCCAAATAGTATTTAAACAGACAGATTTTGATTTATAATTTAGTTTACTCTGATGATGGCTACTTAGTACCCGAAAAGGCCCTCAGTACTTTAATAGTATCAATAGTGTCATTTCAATAAGTAAATATCTTCCCTACCTCTAAATTAGGTTTCGAAAATTTTCATTTATTATGACTTTTCGAGAAAATTGTTATTGAAACAACTCTAAATCACTTATCTGACGTAACTACGATAATAGACTCTAGGGGCACTTCAAAGTTTTTCCTACCATTTTTCATGTCATTCAAGATGGCGGCGGACCGAAGGTGAAGTTGCTTCAACAAACTCCTCAACCCATATCATTTCCAAAAAGGAGTTATTAATGTGCGATAAGCCTTTCTCGAAATGTAACGACTTTCCGGTATAACAGGAAAAACGCTGTATAACAAAAACGAGTGGAAAATTATTTGAGGTTTCTTTCTTAGGGCAATGTTTTGCATGTCTTCAATTTTATAACCTCAAAACATAAAATATCTCCATGACAATGAACTGATTTTTTTGTTTTGTCATCTGGAAGAAATATTTACTGAGCCAGTGGCGACTCCATGAAAACAACAATAAGTGACGATAAAAAGATTTACATAAAAGCAATTAATGCGTGGTCCCGTAAATCCAGCGGACATAAATATGGCAGCAAGGCTCATACATCATCAAACCCAAATAAAACTCTGAATCAAAGTTAAACAAAATATTTATTTTGAAACGTCAAATATAAAAAGTAAATAACAGTACTACAAAACCAGAATTCGGTAAATAACTGTAGATTCTATTATACTATTTAGCTAGAATAACTAAGGCCTCTACAATCTCACAGGATGCAAAAGGCATCAGTCTTTACTAATAAAAATAAATACTATACATCGAATATGGTAGATACACCAACCATAAAATCATCAGGCACTTCAAAATTATAATTCAATCATCTCAACGAAGGGCCTCTTCTCTAACTCTACCAATATCATCAACTAGTAAGTACAAATATTAATAATACTTATAAAAAAATTGTTGGAAAGTGAAATACAACACAAATTGATACGAACTGCTTAGTTTAATAACTTATAATTGGTTCGTCTGTACCACTTTCAAAATGACCTATCAACTAAATTAAAAATGGAAATATCATGCTTAAGAACAACAACAGTATATTCGAGGATGGTTATTTAACAATTATTGATAAATAACTATTAAAAGTTCAATTTTGACTAATTTGATGAATAAACGCAACTGTAGTTAACGCTAACGAAGTAGCTTCTTCAAACAGCTTTTACTACTACTAACTACTTTGAAAGAAGTAGCCTAAATACATAATCTATCTTTGGATGAATGATTGTTGAAATATTACGTAATTAACCGAGGGATTAAATGATAAACTGGTAGCAAACGGACAATCTAATTATTCAAATTTAACAAGGGAGAATTATTAAGTATTTGTTGATCGTTGAAAAGGGTATCGGATTTCTAATATTAATATAAGTCCAATCTAGTTTAAAATTTAAAATTTGAAATTCAAAATTTAAAATTTAAAACTCTAATTTTTAAATTTTTATTCATTATACTATTATGCATTGTTCTATTTAAGAAAGACATTTCTATTTGTAACCTAGTTTATACCTTGCTTTGATAATATTTATGTTTGACGACACACAGTTGGTAGCAATTAAATTTTGCAGTTGAATTTAAATTTGTTTTATTTCACAATTCTACGTATTTTTTAAAACGCCGTTTCTTCACAGATATTAATACTTATTGCAATAAAATTACGTACTAATGGTTTCGTACGCAGTAGGATTTTCCATTTTCCAAAAGAGTTCCATATTCAATATTTGGATAAGTTTGTAATATTTTCTTATCATATAAATAAATGAGTATAACTATTTATCTGGACATGATTGAATTTCGGAGTAAAAGCAGGCAATAAAAATATTGGAGTATTTAAGGCTTTTAAAAAGTAGATTTTGAGAAAAAAGCAATAATTTTAATTTTTCACAGGATAAACAGCAATGGATGCTAATGTTGAATCCAACTTACTAGGAACTCTTTTAGGAATAATATAAAGGCAGTTTCGTAATTGATACTAAACATTTTTCTCAGTACACTCATAAACAATATCACAAATAATATAAATTATAAATACAACATTAAGTACCTAATCAAGTAGCTGAGTATATTTTCATAGGTTTAGATAATTCACAGCTCAGATATATATGAAACAATTTATTTGATTTCAATCCTGAACAATTGAAAGCAGGAGAAATTATTTCCATTGATTATAATATCCGAATAATATTGTATGTAATGTTGACTTAAATAAATTAAACAATAAATATTATTATATCCAGGGCGTCCTGAAATTAAACTTCAAAGGGTTATTGATTTTATGCACGAAAAAAAATGATACAAGCTCATGTAACATACGTATGAGATACGTAACCTCAATGTTATTCTTTTTGTAATAACTTTTTTTGGAGTGCACCGATTTTCTTTAAATTTGGTATGTCTTTTATTTGCGAATTGCGTGAATTGTGCTGTAGAAGCGTACGAAGAGGCATGAAATTCGATGGTCCCTATGAGCCTTAATTACCTACTGTAAATGAATGCATTATTATTATGATGAATCTTATTCACAGACGGAGCTGGATTTCTCTTCCAAGACGACTTACTAGGGAAATCTATTTACATTTTCTAAGAACTGAATTGTCGCTTCTCTAAGAGAATGTACCATTACTAATAAGACAATCGATGTGGCTATTACAAGATGGCGCGTACTAACCCACTTTTCTCTTCTTCAAGCCAGAGAATCTATCAGCGAAGGGTTTTCTAACCGATGGATAGATCGTCGAAGATTTGTGGAATGGGCCCACAGATGACCAGACTTAAATCCCATGGATTTAGTATTCTGGGGCTTTCTCAAACACCTGGTGTAGCAAGAACATATAAATATTAGCGAAGAATAATTAACTGCTATGAAGTTATTGAAGGGGGAAAGAGGGAATATTATTTTGGGTTCGCCGCTCGTTTTTAAGAAGACTTGATTTGTGCATTGAAATGGGAGGTCGGCACTTTTAAAATCTTTTGTAAATAATCCTGTTATTACTATGTCCTTTTTAATAAATAACTTCAGAGTAGCACCAAACAATTAATAATCACAAGACGTTTATTTGTTTCCTATTCCTACTTTGTTAAAAATCAGGAATATTTGGACTCCAAAATAAGTAATGGCAAAATATTACTACATAAAAATTAACATTGAGGTTATGTGACTCTGCTAATATGGAGATTTTGGCTAAATGTTACATGAACTTGTACAGTTTATTTTCGTGCCTAGAACCTCCTCTGAAGTTGTTGCTCATAATTTCTTGACATCTGTATATAGTATATACCTGCGCTCTAGTTTAGCCTGTACAAAAATCTATCTACAATTTAATTAGTATAATAAAATTACGTCAAATATCATGAAAAAATCAGTTTCGATTATCACAATTTGACAAATGGAATGTATAATTTTTATTCTTAGACGAAATGCAAACTTCTACAAACAACTGAATAATTATTATTCAATGTCAATAAAACTGAATCATTTTAACAACAAATTTGAAACTAAGAAAAAGGATACATAAATCGTGAATTGAGATTTTACTAAAATCAACGAAATTAAGAGATATATCTAGCACATTTCAATTTGATATATCCACTCACCATCAATTTCTGTATCACTTTTGATATATCTTAACAAACCGAAGGTATTAAACACGGTTTGAATCAAATAATGTCAAACAATCATTAACTTTTATAAGTAAATTTTGACGAAAATCGCAATAAAATAAGAACCTGAAAACACAAATTTAAAAAAAATTGCAACAACTCAAAAACAATTTTTAATCAAGGTAGGGTTCTTATCAAACCGACTCTTAATTTTTTTTAAGGAACCATAAAAGCAAAAATAATAATAAGTGATAACAAAGTTGAAAATATTTTTAAATCATAGCTCCTTTTCGGAAAAACATCCTACCATGAATTAGGGGATCGGTTAAAAACGTACAGCCTATAGTTTCGACCGGTTTCCGAATATATTAATCTTGAATCAAGAATTCATTGATTTTATATCACACAAATTGTGATTGCTGAATTGAATAATCTAATAAGTTGATGAAATTAATAACGTTTTCCCGAATATATCCTCATTTTCAGATACACTTAAGTTATTATTATTCCAGCTTTTGACAAATGTTATATGTGGCGAAACGAACGATTATATATTAAGTAACATGCGAAAAATAAAATATAAAACAAATGTTTCACATTTAATAATAATAATCCGTAATAATTCAGAATTTACAAACATAATTCAACAAATGTTTAATTCATTTGAATATACAATTCAAAATTTACATATATTTACAAAAATTATATTATACTAAAATTCAGTTCTTCATAATTATCACTAAATATGAATCTTATACGGCAAAATACTGTTTCAATTGATAAATGCTATGATAAAAATTAAATAAAATATAATTAAAACCTTACAAAATGGACGTCAGTATAAGTAAAGCATACCTTACTTAAACCAAGAGCATATTAGCTGAAAGAAAAATGTCTACATAATATATACTTAAAGGTTTGTATAAAACTTCCAACTTTATAAAGAACTATATCACTACTTACTTCGTAAAATTGAGAGATGGACACATTTTTTTTAATATCGAAATTGGACTATTCGGTAATTATTTATAAATTCTCGGCACGAAGAACGGCAGTACTGTTTGTTCTCTTGATCAAAATTTGTCAATTTGTTTCCACAAGCATACCATATTCCCAAATATAAATTAAATGAACTGAATAATTTAAAATTTTGTCGTTATTCGAGAATTATGTTGATAGAACAATGACAAACCACCAACATCTAACTGACGGCATATCGTGATTCAAAGTTATCATCAAAAGAAAAAGCAATTAGAAGGGAGTGATTCGTATATCAGGGGATCCATTTGAATATGTAGGTGAATACATGGAGAAAACTGTTTTATCAATTGGACTTAACATAATTTATTTATTAAGGGGTTAATGATAGGAAAATTTGCCATCAACTGGTACCATGAATTGTTTTGGGAAGTCCCCGTTCGACGTACGGAATCGGAAACAACACAGATATTCATCCTTTGCTATTCTTTCAACACCACGAGAAAACTGAAAACGCAATTCCTTCCTTGGAACGTTCTATCCGAGAATGTACAAATAATAACGAATGAAGTCAGAACCACGGTTTACCTTGTCGCTGGACTGAGACTATTGTATCACACAACATCTCTTGGACTTGGCGTAGCCCACGTTCTCTTGTGTGGTTTCGCCGGTGAATCTTACGACATCCGCCGAGGGCGTAGATTCGTCGGGAAGGCTGCTGATCGGAGAGGAAGATATGTTACTCACGTCGCCACTGTTACGTATCTGCATACGTTGCTTCTTCAGGTCGGCCAAGGTGCCGTTACCGTTAATGGTAACGACCACGTGCACGGTCACCTTGCCTGGATAAAATAAATAGAACATATTACAACAAGATAAAATTTTAAATACGTAACTAAGAAAATATAATAATCTCCGTTTGGTCCTCAAAATAAGTAACCAGAGGAAGTTTACTGACGCAACGTACTTTTAATACTCGATATGCCTCAAGAGAAGTCTTTGAAAAAACTTGATATTAAGTCAATCGAGACCTGGATTGACTATTCAGACAATGGTATAAGGTACAATTTTGTTTCCCTACGAAGCGTATAAGCAGACTATCAGGTGACAAGCATTGAAATTTCTCTTTGTTGTGGATTTTCCCCTTGAATTCATAGTGAAATTTGTCAATAGACAAAGTTTTGTTTCACCAAATTGAACAGTGACAATACGTCTTTTAGTCCCAGGCAGCTGTTTGCTCTTCTCTTCAGCTCGTCAGTGGGACGAGACAGATATGAATGAAGTCACTGATGCTTTCCGGCAGATGATGTGTGTGAATATGTAGGTTCGCCAAACATGTTCGAAGGTGTTTTATTGTATCATCTTCGAAGATTCACGTCTATCTCGTCAGCCCACGAGAAGAGCGAAACAGCTGCCTGGGACTAAAAGTTAAGTCACCAGTTTCTATGGAATGACATTGAATAGAAAAATTTTATGAAAGAAAATCTAAGAGACAGAAGGCAACAGGAAGGATGTTGAGAGCAACAATTCTTTAAATTTCACTACTTTTTTTTCGTCGCATAAACATGATGCTACTAGATTTGCCAAGAAGTTGAAGGTGCTTATGACAGAGCGAAACAGCAGCCTGGGACAAAAAGGTAAGTCACCAATTTCTATGGAATGACATTGGGGCACGTTGTCATTCAGTATCTGATGTTAAGCAGTCACGAGAGCCAGACTACTTGGATGGGTGAGAAACCCTAGTGAGTCCGAGTACCTGCATTGAAGTATTATATCCGCTGGCAGGCAAATATATCAATTTAGTACGAGGGGAATTTGAACAAGCGGTCCCGGGTCCACGGTTGTTAGGCTCGTCGGAATTCGGTGAAATTTCCGGTTGGGGTAGTGTGCTCGACGGGGTGATTCGCCGTGGTAGTAGAATTAGATCGACGTTGTATAAATAAATAAAAAAAACATAAAGGAATAGAACCTTGTTGGTGAATATCAAAAGAATGTGTGAGATAGGACGTAATGGACAAAACAGAATAGAATCTCACCATTAACGTCGGTCGTGTAGGAGTTTTCTTTCGAGTCCATAAGGGGACTTTCGAGGATCGAATCGTTGTCTTTCCCTTCCGGTGCCGCTCGAAGATTTTCCAATTCGAAAGTTGTTGTCGTCGTAGTTTGTTGTTCGTTGTTGTTCGAAGTGTTGTTACCTTCGGGTTTCGTTTGTCTTAAAGCTAGTTCTTTCGATTGTTCGTTGTCCGGTTGGTTGTTGTTCGTAGGTTGCGGAGGAGACGTCAAGACGTTGTTGTTGTTGACTGGACTTTTCAAAGTTTTGTGAGGCAATGTGTGACCGCCATCGTCCATACTGTTTAAATTCTGAAAAAAAAACAACAGTATCAATGTATGTCCATAGATAAATTATAGCTATAGTTATAACTGACATTGATAAACTATAGAAGGGTTCACACTGTGGATACACTATAACACTATATAAATAAGAAACAAGAATACTGTTGAAGTACTAAGTAGCATCATCAGAAAACTGAATTATTAGTCAAAATGTGCTTGTTTAAGTATACTATTTGGAATTAATAGGATATATAAGGTATAAAAGAGTTCACACTGTGGATATATTATAACACTATTGACAAGAAATAATTACGCTTATCCACTAAAAATATTATTAAAGTACTGAGGACCCTTCGGCTGAGTAACCTGATGATGACTACTTGGTAACCGAAAGGTCCTCGGTACTTTAACAGTATTTTTAGTGGATTAGGGTGATTTATTCTTATTTATATAGTATAACTGATATTATTGAACTATTTCTATGAACGTAAAGTGTTTGGAGACATCGAAAATTGTATGTTAGAAGCAGGGCCGGATTTACCAACAATAGAATAGAATAGAATAGAATAGGTCTTTATTCGATTAGGCCATTACAGCGTAGAATAAGTCAATATTTTACATAATAAGTTAATCTAATAATTAATACAATCATATAGAAAAAGAACAGATCACATATAAAAAACACAGTACTCAGACTCAGTAATACATTAAAATGTTTAATTCAATATGAACATTATTATAGAATGAATAAATCTAAGAGTAATCACAGTTAAGAATATTAAGTGGAGATAATCAGCTCAAACTACGTTCAAAATATTCATTCAGATTATAAAATGATTTTTCTAGTAAGTGAGATTTTTTTTTTTCTTAAATGCATGTTTTGGAGTTATAAGTTTGAATTCATCAGGAAGATGATTGAAAATTTTGATTAATGAGTAAACTACATTTTTTTGTACCAGCGTAAGGTGAGTACTCATTGGTACATAATTATCTCTTTTTCGAGTTTCATAGTAATAATTTTTTTTATATTTTATAAATTCTTCCGGATGTTCATTTACAAAGCACGATGCTTCTAATACATATATACCAGTAAGGGTGAGTATTTTATTATCCTTGAATGCATCTCTACAAGATTGTCGGTTTGATAAACCTAAAATTGCTCTAACAGCCCTTTTCTGTAACTTGAAGATTCTGTCTGCATCCACACTATTTCCCCACATTATTATACCATACTTAATCTTTGAATATATGTATGCATAATAGGCTTCAAGACAAGCCTTCAGGGTGGAACAGTTAGAAAGTGTTCTCAAAGCAAAAACAAAACTACTAAGTTTTGGAGCTAGCCGGTGGACATGTGCTTTCCAATTCAACTTTGAATCTATTTCTAAACCTAAGAATTTGTTTGTATTCGTAGAACTAATTGTTGCATTATCAACTTCTACTTCTATCATTGATAGTTCCTTAGCTGAAAAAGTTATTATTTTCGTTTTGTCTACGTTCAATTTCATATAGTTATCTGTGAACCACTGTTGCATTTTTTGGATATTGTCCTGAATATCATATTCAAGTTGGTACATAGTGTTTCCTTGTATGACCCTCAAGTTGTCATCGGCAAACTGTACAGTTATACCATTTTTTTGAATTTCGGGAAACTCATTTACGTATAATATAAACAGAAGTGGTCCCATTGTAGAGCCTTGAGGTACTCCCGCTTCAGGACATACCCATGAGGATAAGTGTTCTTTTCCCGTTACTATATCCACAATTTTCGTACTTTGCTTCCTAGATGTTAGGTAAGATTTCAGTAAATTTTGGAAGGGACCTCTAAAACCGTATCTTTGCAATTTTTCCAGCAGCAGATTGTGATTAACTAAATCAAAGGCTTTTGATAAATCTGTGAATATTCTTGCTACAACATTTTTATTACTAAGACCATCTAAAATCTCCGCCAACGCCTGAAATACAGCCCTTTCAGTATTTCTATTTTTTAAGTATCCATTCTGATAATGGGAAATAATTATATATTTGCTTAAAAAGTTGATCATTCGCGCGTGTATTATTTTCTCAACAACCTTAGAGATATTGGATATAATAGCGATTGGTCTATAGTTATTCATATTTTTGACGTCTCCTTTTTTCAGTACCGGTATTATGACTGTCTCCTTAAGTTTATCTGGATAAACACTAGAATCGAATATTTTATTTATTATATGACAGAGGGGCTTAACTACACTAGAAGAGCAATATTTCAGGAATTTGACAGATATTTCATCTAATCCTGTAGAATTTGTATTTTTCATAGAATTTATTGTTGATATAACTTCATTTTCGTCTGTATGAGCCAAATAAAAGCTATTAACGGTGTGTTTAATATTATTTAGATCATATTTAGTATTTTGTGTATTTATATCTATACCTACATTTTTGAAGTAAGTATTGAAATTATTTGCTAGTGTGTCCATATCCATTTCACTACTAATTTCCTTCCATTCAGATGTTTTATAATTTGAACTTTTCCCTGTTTCATATTTTTTTATATCCCAGGTATTTTATTCTATTGTTACTTGAAGTGATGTAATTTTCATTAAATCTTAATTTAGTCTCTTGTACTAGTTTTTTGAGTGATTTAGCATATGTCTTATAAACAGAGGTGTTTTTAGAAGTTTTAAATAATATTAGTTTTATTTTACTCTTAAATTTAATTTCATCAGTGATCCACAGATTAATTCTTAATCTTAAGCAAATCAAGCAGCTGCTTGTAGGCTCCCACCCTCGAGGGAATCACATGGAGTGATTAATTCAATAGCGAACGACACGAGTTTCCTAAAAAAGTTTTGATGACATCCATACTCGGTCAAACGCTTTGTAGATTTCCGATGCTACAACAAGATATTACACCCTGTATACTACGTATAAAGAGGGAAGAAAAAATCAATATTCAATATAAGACTCGGTCAAAACGTACAAGCTAATAAAATTGAAATTTGAGCAGGTACTAATTCATAGATGGATGTCAACTTCGATGAATAGCAATGTTGAAAATTTCTTAACACTTGATGCCATGCTACGAAGCAAACTTTTGCAATAATAAGTTGGAACGTGATAATGGAATTTCTGGAATATAACGTTAACATATGAAAAGTAATAATAATAGTTCATAAATTGATGCTCACTTTCTGCATATAAGACAAACATACGACAGTCTGTTTTTTCCTCTTAATATCCAATATTTGGCACAAATCAACACACCACAATCTGTCAAATAACGAACCCAATGCGTAACCGCAATAAGAGGCACTGAAACACATCACGCTCAGATATTGGAAATCAATAAGATCGATTTAAGAAATTCCACCAAACACGCGACAACAAAATATTGCTTTTCCGAACGAATTCTTCGCCAAACACAACTAACATAATTTTTACTACTCTCTCTGTTATCCACCTAATGCAACTTTCCTGTGTACTATCATATTCCATATGTGCACTGATAGGAAAAATTCACATTCAGAGGTGATTTCTATATTTATGAGCGGGCTTCATAATCCACCAAATTAAACTAGGTTCGTTGCAATTAAACGAGCTAGTTTCCCCTTTGGTAACATTTTAATTATCAATAACTAGCCGTTGCGTAACTTCTATCCGGATAATTACAACAATGTGTAAAGTAAAAGTCTTTTTATTGTACGATTCCGTAAAGTTGGCAATGCGTGAAATCAGATGAAAATGAATTATGAATAATTGAAGCTGTTTTAATTCGTTTGACGTCCAACTAAAATTAAATGCAGTTTTACAGGGTTTTTCGACTTAGCCCGCCAGAATAGCATGAATGGAATCTGATACAGATTTGTTTGGATATGCCATTTTTGTACCAGATCACGATATCTGATACAAACAGGGCACTTGTTTGTAATTGATTGAAACCAATTTTTAGGCTAACGTTCCCGTGGTCATTGACTTATGAATATTAAGGAATATATTCGACATGGTTAGTTGCAGTCTAAAGATTTATGTAAGCATTATATACTGGTTATAAATTAATATTATCCGAGATATGGCCACTAGAAAATTCCTAAAGTGGGTGAAAGAAAATGTAAAAGGCAGAGAAAAATTCTGAAAATATTCATTGGAATACAAGTATTTTCTATGTACAATTTTTTTTCAAATGCTTTTTCTTCCAGTTTTGCCAGAAAAACTTCAAAAACTAGCTCTTTGTTTGAAATTGTAGCGCTTTATAAATATTCAATAGTTAAAATAGTTTTTCTTGGCGAGAAAAGTGTCGTTTTATAATCATTTTATCGAACCATATAGTTTTTTGGAGAAAATTAGATAAAAAAGTTTTATTTTATGACTTTTCATACTTTTATCATTAAAAAAAATTTCTACTGGATATTTCAGTTCGAAAATTTGTTTTAAGATGTAAAAATCGTTTTAATACATAGGTTTGATATTTTTAAGCTATTGCATATAGCTTTTATCGCGGGCTTTGAGCGCGGCGACCGAATCAAGAAATTCCGTAACGAAAAATAATGTAAGACCTAAACACCTAACATGTGTCAAATTAATTAATTAATTTGAAGTTTCTAGAAGTGAGAAATTTCGCTATTTTATACGAATGTTATAACACTCTAGCGCTTTAGACTCCGGGATTTTCACGTGGCCTATCGAAATTAGAAGGTTCGAATTATCTAAAAACATAATTGCATGAACTCCAGACGTCCTCTGTAATTAGCTACGAACGAAATCATTTTGACATATGCCTCTAGGAGCTCGCTGCGCGTCAGTTAGAGTTTATACGTTAGACGCGCGTAGCAGAGACCTGAGAGTACCTGTTTCTATTAAGCTATTGCATATATTGCATATAGCTTTTATCGCGGGCTTTGAGCGCGGTGACCGAAAAAAGAAATTCCGTAACGAAAAATAACAGGAACTCGTTTATGTTGCGCTCTCTCGGGTGACTAATATTGAAAAATTGTATATCACGACAAGAAACGATAATTCTACATTCAAGTTTTATAATAATCGAAGGCAAGCTGCATCGACTGCATCTTTGTTGCAAGAATTCAAAAGACTACCTTTAAATAGTGTTCAGACGACAGCTCAAAGTGTCTTAGATTTCCTTAGTAATAGGAATGGCATTTCAATAATGACTTTCAATTGCCAGAGTCACAAATACGATTTACAAGATTCAGTTACGAGACAAACAAATGTGTTACTTCTTACCGAAACTTGCATGGCGCATCATAATCCGATTGAAATACCTAATTTCAATTGTATTGTTCAATTCAAACGAGATACTGTTCCAAAAGGTGGGGTAGCTATTTACCAAAATAACAATAATGTAACTAATATTATGACTCCAAATATTGAAATAAATATTGCACACGTTAGCGATGTTAATGTTAGGCGCTCATTGTTTGGACATATTTGTGCGTGCTTATGCAAACTTAGAAATGGCCTACACATAGTCATGGTAGCAATTTACATTTCTCCGAATCCAAAATTGGTAGAGCATTTTATTCATCGCACTTTACTGGAGTACACTGAAGAAGGGTCGAAAATACTTGGTACAAATGGTAATAAATTTCCACTTATCTTGGCTGGCGATTTCAACATCAACTTCGCTGATAAAAAATCAGAGCGGTTGACAACTTTTCTTTCGGAAAAATTGAATTTGAAAATGAATAATGATCCACAAGAATCCACAACAAAATATGGGGCCACCATTGACGCGGTATTTTCCAGATATTTAGAGGATATCAAGTATCAAACGTATGTCTCTTATTTCAGTTACCATAAACCTATAGTTTCAATGATAACAAATTCCTGAATAACCTACATGTTTTGTAAGATAATTAAAATATTTTAAACGATATTAACTTCTCATTTATTCAATAAAAGAAAAAAAAATGTTTTCTTATCGGTCACCACGCTCAAAAAGTGTAACTTGAATTAATATCAAAGAAAAAAAAATACTGCATAAATTAAAAATAAATAAATAATTATAATTGCATAAGTTGCGGCAGTCCCCGAGTGCCACACGTTTTTTTACAATAATATATATTAATTCAACCTATTTTACGAATTTATTGACATTTTTGAATGTACTAAACAATTAGTTCTTTTGTGGCGAAAAACTGTCTGTAACTCAGGAAATATGCATATTAAAAAAAATTCAAGAAACAAAGATTGTTTGGAGAGCCTCAGTATATACATATGAATTTTTTCAATTTTTTCTATTGAATATTTTTAAAACGCTATCAAAGAAAGTGCTGGTTTTTCATGTTTTTCCGCAAAAACTCGGAAAAAACGCACTTGAGAGAAAAGTTATAAATGAAAAAATCATACATTAAAGAGAATTTTCCAGATTTTTTCTTCACCTCTTCCGTTCCCCTCTCCCACTTTCGAATCTCGGAAATTATTCATTTTTTTAAATAATTTGCAAGAGTATAAACATATTAATTACATATTAATAGCCAATTTGATTTACTGAGATTCACTGTCGAAATTGAAACAGATAATCAGCTTCCTTTCCTTGATATTAATATTATAAAAGATGGTAATTACTTGGATTTCGACATATACAGAAAGCCAACTCGAACAAATAGGTATACCCCGGCAGATTCAGTTACACCATTTAGATATAAAATATCACCGTTTAATAGTCTAGTTCATAGATCATTAACCGTCCCTTTGAGCCAACGAAGTTGAGAAACTTCAGCAAATTGCGATGGACAATGGTTACCACAAATCTTTGATCAATAATTTAATTCTTGAACAAAAAAGGAAATTGGAACGTAGCCAACTAACCAAATTTGAGCCATTACCTTCAAATACTTCAATGAAATTCAAAAGTTTCACTTATCATTCTTCAGTAATTAATAAATTCCATAGTTTATTTTCTAAATTTGCAATACAACCAGTTTATAGATGTAAGAACAAGCTAAAACACCATTTAGGTAACACCCCTGATAAGGTTTCCGATTTCGATAAATCCGGGATTTACATAATCAATTGTGAGTCGTGTTCAAAATGCTATGTAGGTCAAACTAGGAGGAACATTTTAACTCGCTATAAAGAATATTTTGCTCATATAGAGAAAAATAATGGTGAAAAATCAGCCGTAGCTGAACATATTTTAAATACAGATCACACCATTTCTCAAGAAAGTTTAAAACACAGTACAAACAAATATCTAGATAATTTAGAAGGGATGGGAATGTATAAACGAAAAAGCAATTTATTAAATTCCGATTTATCTCCAGCTGATGGTAACCCATTGTTTACATTATTATCCTCAAATAATATTTAAACAGGCACATTTTGATTTATCATTTAGTTTACTCACTTGGTAGACGACGTACTTTAATAGTATTTCCAGTGGATAAGGGTCATTATTTCTTATAAATAATATTATTCTGGCCCAAAAAAGGTAAGTATATTATTTTTATCCGAATTGTACAAGTTACGGAACCTGTGATACAAGCGGTGTTTTCTTCCACTTCCGATCATTTCCTCATCTATTTTACCTTTTCTATTGACGTCATTATTGTAAAAGGTTTGAATGAAATTCATTTTATAAAACTCAACTAAGAGATTTGGTTCATTTTAGCGCTTCGTTGATTAGACTAATATGAAGAGCTGCGAAGAGGACTATTCAACAAATAATAATAAAGATGGAACACACATAAACATGCCATCTATTGTAGCACACTTTTGATTATACTTCACCCAACAAGTTCAGTCTTTTTATAAGTCGGGACCGACAAGTTGAAAAACACTGGTCTATATACAGGGTGTAAATGAATAACTGCGAAAAAATTCAGGGGGTGATTCGTTGTTGAAAAATAAGGTGGGTCTTTCATATAACATTTTTCACTTCGTTTTCAAGGGGTGTTGAAATTGAAAAAAAAAATTGTTTTTTGCGAATATCTCCGTTTATCGTACAGAAAACAGCTTTCGTAAGCAATCTCTACTCGAAGTAAGCTATGTTTTGTGCGATGAAAATTTTTTTTTTTATTCATAATTGGTGAAGATTTTGAAGGGATAGTGGTTGTTTTTCTCCCCAACTTCTACGCCACTGAAAAAAGTACGGTTTTGAGATGCCCATTTGAACCGCCAATGTTTTTTACACAAAAAAGGTACTCCTGGTTATAAGCTCTTAAGTTAACAGTTTTCGAGAAAAATTAACTTTTATGTTGAAAAACATTGTCAATTCTTTGAAATAAAATTTATTTTTTACCAATTAAACGGAATTTCTTTACACAAGTAACAAAACCAAAAATTGACCATGTTTTTCAATATAAAAGTTGATTTTTCTCGAAAACGGTTACCCTTAGAGCTTATAACCAACAGTATCTTTTTTCTGTAAAAAACATTGGCGGTTCAAATGGGCATCTCAAAACCTTTTTTTTTTCAGTGGCGTTGAAGTTGGGGAGAAAAACAACCACCGTCCCTTCAAAATCTTCACCAAACAAATTTTATCGCACAAAACATAGCTTACTATGAGTAGAGATTGCTTACAAAAGCTGTTTTCTGTACAATAAACGGTTCCGGAGATATTTGCAAAAAACTAATTTTTTTTTTCAATTTCAACACTTTGTATCTCAAAAACGAAGTGATTTAGAGAAAAATTTTACCCACCTTATTTTTCAACAACGAATCACCCCCTGAATTTTTTCGCAGTTATTTATTTACACCCTGTAGAGTTGGGTGATTATTTAGTGATTGTTGACAAAGCATTGTAGCGACAGTTAACTCGTTGTTGTGTCTTTTTTTTAAGCTAAATCACCTAAATGGTGATTCAATATTATCGAATTATTAGGTACAGCAGCATCTGCCAGGAGTCGTCACTCTTTGTAACAATAGAACGTAAAAAACATGAAAGCATAAAGATTAAATTGTGGTTTCAATAATGTGGTTAAACAATTATTGCGAACAGTCCCGTTTGTTCTTACCTTGTTATTTTCTACTTGCAACCTAAATCTAGCTTCCTCGACGGCATCTTTCCTCGTCGTAAGTCCTTTGTCTCGTAAGGACGTTCGCCTAACGGACTGTGTTCGAGTGTTGCTTTGTGATCTTCTGACTTTTCGTTTCGCTTCGGCTTGTCGTTTGATTTCTTGTTCCGTTCTAAGCTGCAATATCCGTTCTTTTATCTCGTTATCCTCGCAAATATCTGTGAAAAATCATAATTTTGAGAAACACATAATGCATTGGCTCGCTATACATCTCAAACAACATTAACTCACAATAATAACCCAGTGAGTATCGCCTAATGTAAATACGAGGTGAAGCAATGCTGTATATTATTCAATTATAACTTGTATAAAGAGATCAACACTTCATTGTAATTATGATTGTTGTTACCCGAAGAACCACATCAGCACAGACAGCAAGACAGCCGAAGCTAAGCTAAATAATTTTAGCGGAGACGAAGGCAAGCTCAACCTATTCTGGATCCCCGGTCAGTCTAGAATAAGAGGAAACTCAACAGCCCATGATTTTGCAAAACTGGAGGGCGGCTATATAACCCCCAATGAGACGCGAACCAGCGGTGGGTATCTCGAAGAGTAACATCAAAGAGACCATCCACTGCTGGGTCACAACACAAGACCCGGAAGAGTGGAAACCAGTGAACGGTTGCAGGCAGTCGAAAGTACTGGTTAGACGGCACATCATTTTGAGGAAGGCTGGTCTCAGCAAATTGAGGAACACGGTTAAGATCGATGCCAAACTACTGACACAGATTCTGACAGGACACTGACCGTTTAATTACCACCTCCACAGGATCAACCTTAGCGATTCGCCTTTGTGCAGTTGGTGCAAACGGAAAAACGAAACATCAATGCACATTCTGTGCAGATGCGTAACACTGATCCCCCAAGACACAGAGCTCTCTCGACATGGATATGGTACACTGAGGAGATCCAGAATCTAGATACGAAGATGGTGCTAAGCCTCTTCAGGGCATTAACCTCCTACCCGGTCCTGACTGAGAGTTGAGTAGGCGGCAGTTTGTCTACCTCGAGCATCCGGTGAACACTCCGGAGTGAGAATCGTCCCGCCTTCCTCTGGAGCCAGGTGAACACTCTCGGGAACCGCTTCACTAGGTGACACGTGATACGGGGTGCAAAGGGCTTCAGCCTAGGCATTAGAGGACCACAATGCCCCCCTTAATTTATAATAGTAATAATTTATAACCGAAGAAACTATGAGAATATCAATTTCGAAATTCAGATAGTTTAAAAATATTGAAGTACAGTATAAATGGTTTAATTTGTGTCCTCTCCTCATTCAGTAAGGAACACAATATAAGGATCTATATATTCGTGATTAGTGATTACTTTATGATTATCATCGTTAATTATGAATGCAAGCTACCGAAAAATGATGATAATCACTCCTTGAGATATCTTTGTTTCCGT
This sequence comes from Endomychus coccineus, assembly GCA_958510875.1. Lineage (NCBI taxonomy): Eukaryota > Metazoa > Arthropoda > Insecta > Coleoptera > Endomychidae > Endomychus > Endomychus coccineus. The sequence goes on along the minus strand of OY294067.1, from coordinate 304,462,361 downwards.
ATGAATTTCGCATCATAAAATGCATGAGGATTTTTCCAATCATACACATGTTGAATGTTTTGTAGATTTTAAAAAGCTGCCGGCATGTGAAGTAGCTCTTGACACGGAATAGAAAACCAAGTTATGGTGAAGCGGTTTTCGCAATGAACCTCACACGTGGTCGTCCCATGAGAGGGTGCTGTTGGTCGTGATCTCGATCATTGTTATAGAACATTTCATAGGAATAGTTATACCAGACATCAAGGTATTAGGGATTGTAGGTTCCGGTTCGATTATAGGAATTAAAACATTCAAACAAAATAAATTACCTAAAGGTGTTTCATCGTGTTTATTTCTAGCATCAAAGTCCGCGCCAGCTTGTGCCAATAATTCTATGACCTCCAACTGGAAAAAGCAACGTATTAAACCAAAATCAAAAGGCGATCGTCTTGGATGAAACTCCTGCTAGTGGCGTAACAGTAGAGCATGTTTATGAGAGGCCATGTTGGTATATAGACTGTCCATTCCCTTTCACTGGCAGAAATGCCTACAACACCCTGGTCAGTAAAGAAAGGCGACTCTTCTTACAGTAAAGTAAAGTAAAGTAAAGGGTGTATCTTAAACCATATAGTATTATTATACTATTATGGTCGAAAATATGTAGTTTATGTGACAGAGTAGAAAACAAATTTAAATATATCAGTTGTTAACATGAATTAACATCCTACAAATTTTTAATAAGAAAAGACTTTCAAAAAGCCTTCAAATTTTTTTCGAACAAGTAACATTTCAGATTACGTTAATATGGTTTGAATTCTGAAAACTATCAATGTTCTTAAAAAAGTATTCGATCAATTTCAAAATTATTGGAAGCATTAAACATTAAGAATCAGAAAATTAAAACACTTGTTCATTGAATTTTACTTGTGAAATTTTGTCTAAGCCCCAAAATAAAACAATGATACCTTGTCCCGATTTTTTCTATCATATCTGACATACTTCAGCACTCACAGGCACTCTTATTTTTATTGAAAAATATTGTTTCATTGCTCTTTATGGTAAATATCGTCTTATTTTCGGGAGCGACACGATAAACGTTAAACCCAGTCCGGCATATTGCGTTTTGACTTTACTGCATCGGCATCCGCCTTAACCGAAATGTTTGAGCACATTTCTCGATTGGATGTACCCGTTACGTAATACGAGGATATTGACTCACAAATTCCATGAAAAATAACCTCACCGTTCATTTTAAACAGAATATGGAATTTCTGTTTATTTTTGCATATAATTGAATACCTGAAGTTGTTGCGACATGTTTCGATTACGAATACTTGATAATAATCAGTAACACTCAAACATTATCTTTCATTATCTGTTTTCCGCGTTACATGCTACTGTGGTGCCATCTGGCATGTTAGCTTCTTAGAAGAGGCTTCCTCTGAAATAATATTAATAGCTTACGTGACCCCAACAAGCTGCAGCGTGCGAAGGTTGCCAATCGTCTTTGTCCTTTACGTCTGTCTTCACATTTTGCTCCAACAGGAACTCTACCACTGATATGTAACCGTTCGCTGCCGCAATGTGTAACTGTAACAAAGTCAAAATTACTAATGTTTACGAAATAAGCTTATTTGAATAATTTCAGTTCAACGTACTGGTAGACCGTGAATGACATTTTTCTTTTGATAATCTAACAATTTATTGTTTGTGATGGAGACTATTGGCATTGGTTCTACCCATGACAATATTGATCGCTCCTATACGAGAGCAACGTGAAACATAACTCAAAAATAAAACAGATGGCGCCACAATCAAAAATCCCATGTGACATTTGTGATGTACCATCTTTAACTGGAACGCATTAAAATGTTCAGACTGATATGTCATTCAGTTCTGTTTTGACATCCATTGTAAGCAAGCAGCCTTGAAGTTTTTTGTAAAATGGAGAAAAGTGAATTCCGCATTGTTTGTTAAACATTATGACCAAATAAATCATTTCTTGTTTCATTTTTAAGGGACTTTTCACCTTGTCCTCGTATTTGTATACTATGTAGATCAAAAATTCTACTCACCGGTGTAGCTCCCTGACTGTCATACGTTTCTAAGCTGCCATGATTCTGCGCTATCAGTTTAACGTCCGCCAACATTCTTTTCTCGGTGGAAGCCCTCGTGTCGTCTATCAACTGTTGGGTGACTCCTCTCTTGGCCATTTCGCTCTCTATGCAATCTAATGCGTGGTTGTCTTCGCATATATCGTACGGCATGTTACCATCAGCATTAACGGCAAGTAGATTGGCATTGTTAGCAATGAGGATTCTAAAATGAGTAATAAACTCGTATCAAAATCAATTTTTGCCAGTTTCACATCAATCACTTCTATACTCCCACTTTGCACACGGTTATAATGAGCGTTTGGATTGAAATAATTTGAATAGAAGTTTTTGGAATGATTGCCTAATACCCACTTTTGAATGAAAAGTTTGTAAAAGTTATTATTTATTTTTGTATAAATTGATTGCCAAGTGAGTCATTTCGATTGTATCCCATCAAGCTTGTAACCCAAATGATAATTCAATGGGCAATAGTATAACAGAGAGTGCACTATGTGTGATCTCCAAAGTAATAGAGAAAGCAATCAACGTCGAGGACATTTAATATCTAGAGAGCACGACAGACAATGTCTTTCGTCAACAGCGTTGATGTTGGTGGTGAAAGACAAATTGTCAGAGATTGCCGAAATAACAGATAAGATGGAAGACATCCATTGAAAAACATGGGGAATCTATAGCTGTAGAATTGGATATATCCGAAGCATTTGATCGAGTCTGGCCTGTCTTTTCTTGAGAAACTTCCGTCATATGGAAGATAGATAACTCCATGTGATGGTTGACGGAGTATCCTCCGTTACCTGTCTTTGTACCAACTTTGTTTATACTCCATATCAACTATGTGTTGGAAGTGATCTCCTATTCCCTCCATAGCTTTGATATGATTGGCTCAACCATACATTTTCAATAGTACTCATAACATTGTTCGAACGGAGGCCATTGCTAAAATGTACCGGCAGATAAACGTGACCGAAAGTATGGAGGGACAATCCCAGCGAGGATTTGAAACATTTCGTGTTAAACACAGTATCATATGGAACGGCACCTGCTTCTTTCCTGGCAACTAGAGCTCTGCAGTAAGTAGCAGTTGAACTAAAGCAAAATTATTACTACATGAGCCACTCGATAACAGGTATATTCAACAATCCCGAATTTAATGATGTCAGTTACAACTATTCCTGAATATGCATGCTCAATATCGCTACCATACAGGTAGCCAGGTAGCTCAGTGGTAGAAACATCGATCTTCTAATCACTGCGGGGTCCGGGTCGCGGATTCGAATCTCAGCGACGGCAGAATTTTTCCGACGGCCCGAGAAAGTAGTGAGGCAAGATAAGATGGGTGTTAGGTCTAAGTGTCTTCGAGACTGTCCTGGTTGCAGAATCGAGCCTACCACAGGAGGTGAAGTGTTTAGTGGATATATCTGAGGTGATTTGGACTCAGGGACTACCACACTACCTTATGGGATGTTACAGGCCCATAAGGTGCCCATAAAAGATTTAAACCGCATACCATCAGCAACCTCTCATAGGATGATCGTAGGAGGTCCATGGCGAAAAACCGCTTCACAATCACTTAGTTTTCTATTCCGTGCCAAGAGCTACTTTACATCCCAGCAACTTCTCATAATCTACAAAGCACAGATTCAACCTGGCCTGAAGTAATATTCATATGTCTGGAGTTCGGCTTCCAAACATATGCTGAAACTCTTGGTTCTATACCGAAGAGAGCTCTTCGTCTGGTTGATGATAACATTAAAGTGTTTCCTCTAGTGTAATCAAAGGATTAAAAAAATATTCGAAGTACATGCGATCAATAATTATATGAGAGCCTGTCAATAGTATTAAAAATCATACTTTACTAATTTGATATGACCACAGGTGGCAGCTGCATGGAGTGGAGTCCATTTTTCACTATCCTCTGCATTGACGTTAGCTCCGTATTCCAATAATAACTGTAACATAGGTTCGTTGTTGTCTATACAGCATTGATGCAATGCCGTCAGACCATCTTCGTTACACGAATCTGGACTCACGCCTTTTACCAGTAACCTCTTCACTATAAACCACAAAATTCGTCTATCAGTAATTAGGTTCTATTTTTTAAAAACACATTAAATCTATCAAGGATACCCACTTCCCACACCAACATTTTCTTCTGTCTAATTTATCTCCAAAACCAGTGTCAAAAAATGGAAAAGAAAAAACGTTAATTTAGATATGAGGCGCCGGAAAGGCCCGAAATATTGGGCCCAATCCAGCGGCCTAAGTGCACCTAGGGCCTTAAGCTTCGGCCCTTCACTGATGATGATGATAATGACTTCCCACGGAAGATACAGCCCTTCAAATCTCTGCAACTAGGAACGATTTTCAAAATGGTCTAATGTCGTAACTACACGGGGGTTGTTTCCCCTTTTTACATCTTATTTTCCACGCCACTGCATATTTTCCAAAAGTTTCATGTTGTTGATTCTTCGTTCGATTTGGATTCGAAAAATTAAATTTTGACAAAAGGCACCGATATATGAGTCTTAGTGTAAAGTACTATAAACTTGACTACTCAATTTTAGGGCCAGGAATATGTTTGTGGATACCCAAAGGGGGGGTTTCTTTCTTTCAAATGTGAAAACTAAACATGATACATTCAATAAATGTTATCTTCTAATAAAACAACTTTTACTCAACATACAACCAATATAAAGATCACAAATTGTAACAACTATTTAAAATAATAGCTATTTTACTTTTATAAGTGGCCATTTCATATTTTCTCCAAACAGCTGCTCTAATAAAAATTGTGCGACAATACCTTTTTTCCAAATTAAACTAAGAAAAAATGGGCAATTTCTCAAAAATACCCAGTGGCGTAGGAAATGAGATGAGAAAAGGTAAGTAACCCCCTTGTAAAAACAATTTCGTGAAATGTTTCTAGTGTCAAATATTAGTTATTTGTTTCAGGAACACTTGAACCGAATTTGGTAAAAATCGAAATTTGAAGGGCTGAAGGGAGACCTTAGGATGCGTTTCTAAAAAAAATTTAATTACGCATGTCGACTTATTTTTCGACGTACTATCGACTGATGAATGATGCAATTTGTCAGATCACAACACTAGAACATCCTGTATACAAAAGAAAATAATATATATAAAAATGCTTCGCTTAGAGCTCACATCACATGGAAGGATGTAATTGCTTCATTACTTCCTTGAATCTTTAGGATTCTTGTGATATCAATGATCTCTTTCAGTATCTTCCTAATTTTAGAAATGATCAACTTTTCCCGTTTTCTCTTCATGTTGCAAGTTCAACATATCCGAGAAAAACTCACCTTCATCTATGTCGTTTCTCGCCGCCGCCTCCAACAACACCACGCTTTGACTGAAGAAGATGTTACGTTTGTTCGATTTCTGTTTGTGCGACTTCTTGCCATGTTCCTTGTCTTTATGCATCCACACTTTCAGTTGGTGGTTTCTTCTTTTCTTCGCCAGATTCAGTCTGTCTTGGGTGGGCATTTGTTCGATGTGAGGCATCTCCTGGATGAGATCGGAATGCTCCATATTGACAATTGGCTGCTTGGGACGGTGGCTCTGAGTTACGTGCTACAAAAAAATATCAATCAATAATCGTTGTAGTTTTTAACAGTTACATTTTGGCAAACATTCATGTTGTAGTCGGTGATACAAAAGTACGATTTGATTTAACTCTGCTCGGCTTTTTTTCACCTATTGAAGAGACTTATCTCATGTGGAATCATTATGATCTAAACAGCTTGGAAAACAACTACCGTGAATTCTGGGGAAGTATTTCCCCCTCGCCATGGATAATCATAATAAAACACAATCAAAAATAAAACATATTCAAGGTTCCGTGTCATGAGTAAAACAGTTTTATCCGATATCCATATAACATTGAATTGTTCGAAACGAATGTAAGTTTGAAATCGCTGCACTCACAGACACGTCCTCCTTCGTCGCTTCGAACATGACTGATCACAGAGTCAGTTGACTACACCAAGAATTTTGTTAGAAACTTGAAACCATGAAACACGATAAAGCAGAGCAGACACTTTAAAACACACAAACATACAGACATCCTGCGAATACCGTAATCGTATGAAGGTATCTTATCTTCTGTAATTATAGTCACATTATGATAATTGTATCCGTTATCAATTTGAGGATTGATACCAGGTGAATACTTGATTAACGCTAACCAGAATAATGTATGCGCTCCTGGCAAATAACATTCATTTGGTAACTTTTACTGTTGTCAAATTGTACATCAATCAATCAAGCAATCGATTAAAACGGAAACGGACAAGTCCATAGCACTTAGATCGCTTGATTGGGTCCATTGTGCGCCCCTCAATACAAGACTTGGTCCTGCAGACCTAAGGCAGCACCGAAGGCAAGGATTTTGCATGGAGTGATGTCTCTTATAGCCTCAGGCGGCATGTATGCCCTGCCGAGGTGTTGTAGCCTAATAGAAATCAGTGCTGGACATTCTACGAGAATATGAGAAGCAGTTTCGTTCACCTCTCCGCATCTACTACAACCTAGATCATCGACGATGCCCATTAAATGTAGGTGTTTATTCAAATGACAGTGTTAAGCCTCTTTTCCTCATAGAGAGAAGGGTTTTCGAGTTTTTGGGCGTGATGTGAAGCTTCGCCTGGCTCATACCGGGGACACTGCGTCATATCGAGGGCCACTGTCTATTCAGTAGCGTGGGAGGGCGTGGAACCAGGTGGTCGATGAGATTCCGATCGTTGGATCGGGGCCAGGAATGCCTAGGACACCTCGTTTGGCCAATTTATCGGCCACTCTACTAGACTATCAGATTCCCAGGAGGACACCTCCAATACTATGATATAGAGCAGAAAAAAAGTTGGTGACAAGACAGATCCCTGTGGAACACCAGCGTTAATAGACACTGAATCGAACGAGACCACTATATGGAGTGATCTGGAGGACAACTTAAATGACAAGGTTGAGAAGGCAATAGATCTGATTTCGGTCACGTTTCAGAAGAAGAATTTCAAAGAGATCACCATGAGCTAGTTCGTTTGCTGATGAATAAAGACAACCGAGAAATTTGTTTGTCAAGGACTTCAGACTTGAACCACATGACATCGAATTTTTATGGTTCTAGATTCTCCTCTCGGTAGCATGAGATATCATTTGAAGAATAGAGACACAGATATACCTCCTTTGAATCTGAAACGAGTCTGGAACTCGTAGCAAGGGCAGAGCATATAGGTCGTGTTCTTAGATGGATTCGTCTCAGTTAATGCCAATATGTCTGCAGGTGGTAATGAACATCGCTTATGTTTTTGCTTAGACCTAGGACCTTCAAGTTTACATTCTTCAATGAACAACCCCCTCGAGCAAACTTCGCCAGAAAATCCGAATGGAGAGGTATGTTCCTTTGAGAGTATTTCACTCTAGTAGGATTCGTCATCAATATTTTCACGAAGAACCTGGAATGGATAAAATTTTGGTTTGGGTAGGGAGACAGGAAAATGGGTATCAGGGCGAGATCGGAAGCATAAACCACAAACAATGAGACATTGGGGTTGGAGTTTCACATCAACCACTGCTGGTTATTCTTTTGGTCTCCTTTTATGATGTTTTACCATGAAAAAATTCTTAGTCCGCCCTTCCACGTAACATCAGATTGTCATCAATCTGTTGGATCCACAGCTTTGCAGATGATGCTGAACCTCATACCGTTTTCTCATCTTTGGCTCCTATATTGACCTATGAAGCCAGAGGAGTTATGAAGAGACAGGTCGATACAATGAATGACGATGTGACGAGTGTTTTGAAATGGGGACCTGATAAAGTTTAATGCATTCAAAATTCAAGCTTGTATTTTCTCCAGTAAGTCGAATCTCACACTCTCTAATATGATGATTGATAGTTGTACCTGACAACTATTCCTGTAAAGTCTTCCATAATAATGCTCGGGATCACTACCAAGAGCAGCCTCTCATGGGATAATCATTTGAGGTCCATTACGAAAACTGCTTCACATAAACTTGGTTCTCTACTCCGTGCCATGATTTACTTTTTTTATGTAGTTGTCTCCACTGGTAGTGGTACATGATATGTGGAAAAATATGTAAATATCGAGTGAACCTTGTTACCGGTCAGAATATGTAATATTACAGTGAGTCCACTGCAATAACATACATACTTCATATGTTCATAAAGTTTACTCATTCTGTATACTCGGTACAAGTTAAAACTTATAAAACATGTATCAAACAATCTGTAATTGAATAGATTAGAAAGTATTTATTATTCAAAATGAATATAATCTCATGAATTAACATCACTTGGCTGCTATTCACATTGTGCGATTTGCTGTAATTGTAGCTCACAATCAACATAACATCATCAAATTTGAATAATTTGATTCAGAAACTAAGACCAACGAAACAGTATAAGAAGATATTTACATCTTGATATGCAGTATGTATGAACCAACAATCCAGGTGGGTATCTGTACGAATTATGGAAGTAGAACTCCACGATGCCTTATCAGTAGAGTGTGTCATTAATTATATAACGTTAACATACCTGTATAAACAAAGTTTATTACTGTTATCTTACTCGGCTCTAAATTCACGCAACACTGAAGTAATAACACTGTACTGTTCAAATATGACGATATGGAACAAATATTTTTTTAATACTGTAACAATCAGTGAAAATGAAACGACCCTGGTCGGGTTGTTTGGTATCACTTCCTGCGGATATCGCACTATCAATTATTATTATTATACGATTTATGACGTATCTAAAGTGGCGTAGTAGAGACATCGTTTTGACCACATATATTCGAGAAATTGGAAAATAGATACCTATCGACTAACAAATTTAGTCCAATGAAGTCCAAAATCGACCAAAGTAACTAAATTCTTCCGCAAGTCACCGATTTTGATGTAATATAGCTTATTCGATTCGTAATCACCTATTGACAAAAGCCGACCACTTTCCAACTGGGATAAATTGTTTATACGGCTAATAAACAATACCTATATAACATTAAATAAACGACGATTCTAGTACAATATTTCTAAAAAATGCATAAAAATGGCTAATTTGGACTGATTTTGAATGGTAATGCATATATATATTCATTCAATTGAACGACAGAATCAATATTTATAACAATTTGTTGGTTAACAATAAATCGATTTCGGATAATTTAGACTTGATGAGCAAGAATCTTCGGTCAATATGTTCGTCAATTGTTTATAAAACATTATATTTCCGGTAGGGTATCTTTCCATTACCCTCTTTATATATCTTGTGCGAACCAATGACACGTAGCTAGTTTGGCCAAGCTGTACATTACCATAATAAATCACTTCCATTGAATTGTTGCAGTCGGTTTTCTTTATCAATGTATGGAAAAGGAAATGTTCTTTCAATCTAGATTTTTCTTTTCGAGGAGTAACGATTGCATTTCTGGGTCAACAATTTCTTGAAGCGAACGAATTGGTAGCATTAAATCCAAGTGAACAAACACATTTTTGACATGACATGAACTAATTCAGAACTTCCTGTTCACTCGTATAGTCGTGATTTTATTATTCGAAATCATAGATGAGATTGAATACGTTTTGGAAAAACAGAAACAAAAAGAAGAAAAGAAATGCTCACACCTAGAATAATATCACTTCATTCAGATAATACCAAGCCTATCGGGTAAAGTACTTTATAAATCAAGAAAGAAGCAAAAATGGACTCACTGAAACTCCAGACCAGAATTTATTTCGATTACACAACAAATGTTGAAACTGTTACATATTTTTGTAAGAATATGTAATCACATAGCTGCGCTTGTGTATTTTTTAATTCAAACCTGCGAATCGACCTGAACGACATGACTCTTTTTTGACATATTTTCTGTCATTAAGTAGGTAATCAATCTCAAACTATTCAAATAGTTTCATACGACGAAACGGAACGGTATTCTGTGACTGTGTCTCTAATTCTTCAATATGATTCGACGAATTCGACAATCCTCGAGGCAATTTGTCGTTCACGTGTTGAATAGGAATCGAAAGGTGAAATGGTCTATGCCACATTGTTTTGGTCAATATTTTGATAAAAATCACTCCGAAAGACTATCAGCTAAGGACCGATATCTTCCGAAAACTGGAACCAGTTCAAGTAAGTGAAGATTTTGTATCCTTTAGAAAATTATTGCTAAATTTCCCTTCCGCAACCCTCTCCTGGATAGCAGTCAAAAGCTGTCAAGAGAGATGTGCCCGACGGATGAAAAGAAAAGAGACGAAATGGAACAATATCGATATAAATAACTCATTAGTTATTATGTTTGCTGCTTGTTGCAGAGGTTACTCGACAAGACATTCAACACATCCAAATAAAATGCGTTCAAGCAAGGCTTCAAAGATACATCACCGACCTCGAAGAATTGTTCAAGCGATAATGTTCTCAACGAGAGACATTAAACACAAACCGACCAAAGATATTGACATAAACAAGAAAAAGATACCTTGGGTGAAAGAAGTGAAATACTTGGGAGTAACGTTAGACAGGAAGCTAACTTTCATTCCCCACCTAAGGAATATAAAGAAAAAGACAAACCAGATAAAGGGGCACCTATCAGTGGCGGCTCGTGAATTTTTGAGAGAGGAGGCTGAACATAAAACGTTTTTGTAAAAATATACTCTATTCACCGCCTTTTAACCTTTGCACAGCGACCGTACCAGCTACTTCAGTGACAAAATTAATTGTTACCCAGCAAGAACCAACGTGGAGGTATAGAGTTTCTGTTGCCAAAAAATTTTTTTGTTCGTTTTTTGTCTTTTATTTTTTTGGATTTTTAATATTTTTTCTTTTTTTTGGAATTTTTCACATTTTGTTTTTTTTTATTACTTTTATTAACTTTTTTATATATTAACGGAATTATACGGTCTTTAGTTTGCGAAAAATGATCAATAATATTATCAAAAAATGTATCACTTTGTTTTAAGTGTTTTACTATATCTTTTTCAATAGATATTAAACTAACATTGTATAAACGATTTTGGCCCATTGTATTTGGCATGTAAGTTTTAATTCGTTTGAGAGTAGAAAATGATCTCTCCACCGATGCCGACGTGACAGAAATGGTGACTGTCAAACAAAGTAGTTTATATAACTGAGGTAAAACTTGTTGCAAATCATTGTCTATCATATATTTTATCATATCGGCGTGACTGTCATACTGGCCTAAAATATCTTTATCCGAGTTATAACGCATAATTCATTGTGCCGTGCTATTTTATCAAATGAAATTCTGTATTACGGAAACTTGAAATTTTTCCAATGAGATGTTTCAAACGATCTTTTGAATTTATGTTGTAAAATTTGAAAAATAAGATCAGTTTGTTCAAATATTAATTATTATCAAGAAAAAATAAAAATTCTTCATTTTCTAAATAAGATTTTAAACCAATAGCAGCATTTAATGAAACCTGATATGTTGAAAAGTCATCACTGTTTAATACAAAATCAAATGTTTCAATTAATTTGTCTTTATTTTTATGGACGGTAAATACTGCACGTGATGTAAAATTCCATCGAGTTGGAGCATTACAGGGAAATCAATGATTTTTTTTTAAACTTGGTCTTGTCAATACTATTAGTATTAACAATGATCGATTTTGATAGTTACCTGACATTACTAATCCTTTCAAATCCGGTAAAGGCGGTTATTTAAAAGAAACACTTTTATCACATGTTAATTCACTAAATGGATTTTCTAAAAGACAGCAACTAACTTACAACACTCATTTTAAATTTACAACAGACAACAATCTAACCTTACTTCTCGTGGCGTGACAACACATAAACAAGCACTGACTGACCTACTCAGCAGTCGGCAGAACGCACGTCTCCTATGTCATAGATTGCTAGCGGCTTCCGCAGGCTAGCCTCCAGAGGGTGTTGCCATTTTCGCTGATTTACCCAGTTGGCGTTCGGACTGGTCGGAAAAACGGCAACTGCGTTGAACAACACATGCTCAGCGTTTGAGATATATAGAGAGTCTAGCCTCAGGGCACTGTTGCCAGATTAAAAATAACTACTGAGAACGGGGAATTAAATGTAAAATTTTAAAAATTATCAGAGAAACAGGAAATAAAATGGAGAATGATCATTAAGATAAATTGGTGAGGAGGCTGAGCCTCCTTATATCCGCTACTCAATAGGAAAAGCAGACTAAGTACCAAAAGTAAATTAAGGATCTATACTTCTGTGATAAGACCGACAATAACATACGCCCCCGAAATATGGTTACAAGCATCACCCGCGCAGATCAGATCCTGTCTAGATGCACCATATCACGTGACAAACGACCTGCTCTATAGGGATACAGGTATACCTAAAATTGAGGAAATAATTCGGAAACAGGCGACAAACACATATCATACTTAAGATGAAACGCCACAATCAGAGGCGCAGCGGCATATGACCAGCTGTTGGAGCCAAAGTACAAGAAGCCATGAATGGCTCTTATACTTAACGCCCAAAATGGGCAATAAAGAAGAAATAAACACAAATAAGAGCTTTTAATAAAAGATCATAAGTAAAAGTACCAGACATTTGTTATGCAGTCTCTCAGTCAAACAGGTATAATAGCAAGAATAAGAGTTCTCAGGTATTTTTGAAAGGTAAATGGATTAGAAACCTGTTTATAATATGTACGGAAATACTGAAAAAATAAGCTACAGCTGTGATGCTGATAACTGATGAGATCTTATTTGTTTCTTTCTATACTTTAACTACACTTTGAGGAGATAGGCATTCGAATTTTTCTTGAAGCTTTGGACGTTATTGGCATAAGGAAAGAACTCACTAGGAGAAGAATTCTACATTTTCGCGATTCGATAGAAAAATTAAGTATGGTAATAAGCCAATGACAATGAAGGGGTGACTAGCCTGAGCTCGTCTAGTCCGCCTATCTGGAATCTCTCGCGGTTGAACAACAGACGAGATTTCTGACGAACACGGAGCATGGAAATATCTATAGAAAAAGGAGATCGTCCACCTTTCTACGATGTTCAGAGGTCAATGAATTCGGAAATGTGACGTCATCGATTTGATTCATACTAATATTTTTAATGGCATACTGCAGAATTGAATCCACTCGCAAGGGGGCTACCACGTCCCGTTTGTTTATCGATGAGCCCATAAACTCTGAATCGATTCAATTGTTGAGAAGAATAACCATGTTAATCAGGTACCATTCGGCATATATTTCTAACTTCATATCTAAGGTTCCACGGATTTGTTAGCACATAGACGCGATCAAGTCATATTATCAGCGAGATTAACGGTATTATCAATTGATTAATAATAGAACAATATACCGAAAATTATTTTTCCATGTACCTAGATGGTATCTCTGTTTAGGATAATATATCTCTCATTGAGAAACAATTTTGAATCATACCTTTTTACATGAATCCGAAATCAATTGGAATTAGATATACCTTATCAGTCCACGCATTTAAGGAGGAAAATCGACAATTTTTGTCCGAATATCGTCAAGCTCTAATTTTGGTCTATTCTATGTAATTTAACGCGCTGAAGGCGATGGTGTAGTTTGAATTTGTGCTCGAAAAACTATGGCCATTTTTGGGTCCCAAAATATGTCCATGTACTCACACATTCACACAAAACGCTTATAGGCATTCAGGTGCATTTTAAAATATTTAGAAAACTATAATTTCGCGAACGCAATCTATTATACCGACGCTCGCTTATTGCCGCTAAATGAGATTCCGCGCTATTTTTTTATGATGAAATTCGTTATAACTTGAAATTGTGAACGAATCTCCGTACGCTGTTTCAAACCTAAATAGCCGATGTATTTCTCTGTAATTTGATCCAAGGTTTTTGTCGATGTGCCCAAAATTGGGCCCTCTAGAGGCCCAAACACATTTACTAGGATAGCTCCAATTCTACTCAACCAATATTGATCTACTTGTGCTTAAAATACTCGTTATGAAAACGTCCAATAGAACCTAGAATTTGGATTCCGTAGAGAATGTCTAACCTCGAAAAATTTGGATTTTTCGGTGATTCAAAATTTTCAAAATAGCGCCAAACTTATGACCAAAATGCTTGAATGTTGAATATTAGGTGCAGAATAATGAAATCTTCTGAATGAATTTGCTTTTAGATCGATAACGTAAGTATTCCGTCTGAAATTTGCAAAATACGGATTTTTCAAATGGCCGATTTTGGCTCCAAATAATGAAAAAAGAGAAATAAAATTACTATCTTTCCACTGAAACGGAATACGAAAAAAACCAAATCTCTCTGACATATACTTAATTTTTCAATGTGCTAGAAAACACAAACTCGAATCGGCTTCGAACCACAGCCAAAAATCGAGTATTAACTTTTTCAACAGCTTTTGTATCAAACATTTTTTCATACAACTCTTAGTTTCCTCTCAAAACGTAAATAATTCAAAAATGGGCCCAAAAAATGGCTATAGGTTTTCGACCACAGATTTAATCCAAATGTAAACTACACCATGGCGTTCAGCGTGTAAAAACCATAAGAATAGACCAAACTTAGAACTTGCCGAAATTCGGACATAAAAATTCCTTAAATACCTGGACTCTATGCAGAATAGAGATCTAATCTAAGGTGTTAATTTAGACTAAAACAAATTTTTATATCTGTGAGGAAAAGCCAAAATATGACTATTTGAATATTCGTCAGAAACAAAGGGGTCTCTGCTTTGTACGAAACTAAGGTTAATTCTTTGGCTAACACTACAATTGTTCCAGCGAAGTTATCATTAAATGCATGACCTGAAATAACGATAAAATTATTGTTTATGTTATATACTTTGACATTCAAAACAACTTGAAACAAGAAATATGTTCGATATATTGAATATTACAGCCTCTAATAATTCTTACTGTCGATTCTAAACATAGTATTCTTGTCTTAATTAAACACTATTTAGAAACGTTGGTAAATGATTACCTTCAATGTGAATTATTTCAGTCTCACACGCCTAATCACAACTATCTGTAGCACCAATTGCAACATGCACTATCTGAATACACAGGTAGGTAAACGGTTCATCGTTACACGGATTTGAAGAATGTTTGTTCACTTGGATTTACTCAAACTCAAAGTGAACAAGCATAATATAAGAAAATAAATATTGCTATAAGTGCCTATACTCCGCTTCTAAAGGCACAAATTTAGGAATGTGATAATTATAATCAAGGTGGCTTATCGTCGGATGATAACTCTATTGTGTGATATCGTAATCGAATAATTAGTCTTGACATTGAGCATTGAAAATCTATGTGGAAACACTACATAATAGTTTACCTAGTATATTTAAAATTGATAGACTTTCTAAGACCAACAAACGCAAATACACATATCAGCCAGGTAAATCAACATATTTGGCACTGGATGATCTTAACAGGCTACTTACAAAGAGATAGCCATGGCGACGTTTGTCGACAACGAGGGTGCCTTCAACAATGCATCAACAGAGTCAAGGCTCTAGAGAGAAAAAGGGTTCCATCCCTCCTGTACCAGTGAATAAACACCTGTCGAAAAAAGGGGGGATCATATCATCAATCGGCGAAACCACAGTCACAGCTAGAACTGGTAGGGGATGCCCGCATGGAAGAGTGTTATTATCTCTTCTATGGGCTATCCTGGTGGTTGAACTATTGATAAGGTTAGCTTCCAAAGGTATTTACCGCTTAGGGTATGCTAATAACCTTGCGAGTATCACAATAGACAAATTCGCAGGAACAGTATTGCAGCTCACACAAACGGCGCTAAACATAATAAGTAAGTGGTGCCAAAAGGAGGAACTTACCTTAAATCCTCTTAAAACCACTATAGTTGTCTTCGCCAGAAAGAATGTACTGAGAGGACTTAAGTCACCAGTTCTGAATGCGATAGAAATTCCTATTGCAGAAAAGGCAAAGTACTTGGGAGTTTGATTTTTGATCACAAGTTGACATGGAATCAACAACTACAGAAAACAATCAAAACGAGCAAGATAGCACTCAACCTATGCAGAAGAATATGTGGGAAAAACAGAGGGATACAACCAAAATGATCACCACGGTCATTAAGCTCATGATAGCATATGGCTCGGTGATATGGTGGCCAAAGACTCAGCAGGCTGGGGCAATCCGAAGGCTAAGGAGCATTCAAAGGCAAGCTTGCCTGGCTGCCACGGAAGCTATGAGAATAACCTCAACAGCTTCTTTAGAAGTCTTTGCTGAACATACCGTCACTTCACATTTAAATTCAAGGCGAACTCAGGTTAGTCGCCAGTAGACTGGCTGAAGGCCAAGCGCACATAAGCAAATTGCACGGTAAGATGTACAACGAGCTATACATTGAGATGGAAACCGACCCCATAATGGGGATAGCTTCGAGAAAAACTTCAAAATTGTCATAACAGGAAGAGAGGTATGGAAATGAAGATCTCGAATAAATGCAGATTTGGCAACAGGCAGCTCAAAAACCGAGGGAGGTGCAGGAGCAGGAATATATAAGTCAAAGACATGAATCTCACACTTTGGGCAAACACGTGACGATATTCCAGGCAGAAGTTGCGGCAATACATCACTGTGCCGTAGAGCTATTAAGGCAAGAGTGTCATGAAAAACCCTCGCTATATACGACAGTCGAGCGGCTATAAAATCATTCAGCCACACATTAACATAAAACGTTACCTGGTGTCTTACTTCCAGTATGACATGCGTATTTTCTTGCACCCAAACATGGTTATTGTGAAAGTTGGTAATACCATCTCTTGAGAAATTTGCCTCATCCGTGAACGTTAAATGTTTTTCCCTCTAGCCACCGACACCAATCAAGTCGAAGAGAAAAATGACGTGGTAATAGATCCTGTGCACGTTCAATGTAGTAAGGGGGTATTATAGCCGGTTCTGCCTTAAAATGGTTCATACTGTTTTAGCGCTGACATTAAGGTAGCTAGCAATTTTTGTTGTACTAATACTGGGCGCATCTTCAACTATTTGAAGGATGTGCTCCTCGAGTTCCGGAGTTCTTACTGAAAAAGGCATACCAACGATATTTTTACTTTTTGAAAACGTGCCAGTTTCTTGTAATCGGCGATCTTGTTGAGTAAATGTGTTCGAACACGGCAAGCGCCTTTCTGGATACTTCTCAGCATGCATGCAATGAGTTGCCATTTGCTAATCAATAGCAGAAATGCATTTGAGTCGTCTCCTCATTTTTAAACGCAGCCATTAATAAAAAAATTTGTTAATCGAATTTATTTTTGAACGAATGAAAAAAATACATACGAAGTTAAATAATAAGTAATTGCGACAATATGAGATTTGGTAAATTCGATATGTGTCATGAAATACACAATTTCAAAGCACACCTTGACTTTCAAGTAGATTGTAGCCCGGTTTTTACCAATTTTAGGATATGCAATGAAGTTGATTTTATTTTTTTTTCTCGAAAACCGTTCGATGTACAAGAAAAACTCAAGAGCCCTTTAACTACTTAGGAAACAGCCTGTATATCAGGTAGCTCTTTTGTAGTACGTTAGTACTTTGTAATATATGTTTGAAGAAGCTACTGTGTTGGCGAAACTATAGTCACATTTATGTACTAAACTAGTGAAAATCGATGTTTATGTTCAGAAAAGTTTCTAAGAGAAAATGAATATAAATCAACTATTTCAATAGCTCTGTAACGAATGATATTAAGAACGTCTACGTCATGAATGCCACATTTTATTCACGATTAATTATTATGTTAGCCCCATCAAATCACCAGATTTTGTCAGTTCAATGTGAAAATCAGTTCACGATTGAATTTTGCAAATTGTAACAAATAGCGTGATACATTATCTCTAAAATAACCACTCGACTTACCATTCAACATAAAGGCGTTTCTTCAGCTGCTTTAAACCATTTAAACACGTCTATTTGTATTTGGAATGTTTCAAGATCACGTAGCAAAATGCCTGTCAGAAACAGATGGGAGTCTCTATGTGTTTACATGAAAATCAAGTTTTCAGAATCTTCAACCCAAATAGCAAGCCTATTAGCATTGTAATCGGCTTAACTCTGGTAAATTTTTATTCTTAATTGGAATTTCGATGTTAACTCTGTCGACCTGTTGTGAGTTTATAATGACATTGAAAACGAGTTGTGCATTTTGCTATATCGTGTATCTAATTAACTTTCTCGAGAAGAAATTCTACACGTGTTTGTCTCCATTTCACGACGCGTCAAATTAATTAATATGAGGGAATTGTTTCATTTGTACAAATCAGCCACAATTAGTCGCTAGTAACCCTATTTTTTTTAAATTCCCTCACCGTTCATTGTTCATCCTTTGAGGGGCACTTTGGCCACTTAGTTGGGCCCATTGTGCGCCCTGTGGTGAGAAGCCTATTTATTCTATTCTAGCAGGTTTGTGACCCGCCAGAAACCCAGAATATTCTCAGTGCTGGCTTCCATAAGTTCTTCTGGGAGCAGTTTTGATTCTCCGAAGTGTCGGTGCCATAGAGATACAGGCGGTATTGCATAAACAAATTAATTAATCGTTTTGTGCAATATACAATGCGTATTTCAGTTCTTTTTACATCGCTGAATCTTTGTCATTTTGTTACAGTTGATTTGCTGTCTAATTAAGTTTGTACAAAATCGTATACTTCTGCTCCAAACTAAGCTCTATTCACGATGATCACACATATTTTTAATGAGGGAGAAATGTTTCTCCTTATAAACTACCACGTAGAATGAAAGTTCGAAGCTTCCCCTTTCAAACAAACTTTGTTTAATGAACTTTCATAAGAAAAGTAGTTGCAGTGACCGCTGCTTTGGAAGACGATGTGTGGCTGATTAACATAAAAATCATAACCTTATTTGAATACCTAAATATTTCCCAAATAACTATACCACTTCCCTCACTATACTTAGTATATAATGTAAGAGAAGTACTGCAATCAGCCCAAAAAGACTTCCGCGGATAGTAAGTTAGTCCGCGTCACAATAGCACGACTTGACGTTTCGCCTACCATTACAGGTAGGTTTCTTCAGGGCAGGCTTTAGGCTAGCGGTATTTATTGTGGAACAAAACCTTCACGCTACACAGTTGACTGCCTTTATTCCGTTGGGGCATCTCACCCTGCCGTTGTGTGATCGTGTGAGAAGTGGAATTTTCGAGAATGTTGGGAAGATAATATCCTGAGTCACGATTTAGATTATTTAGATGGTTTAGGATTTCCATCGCTTCAAGAATTTTTCGCTGATAGAGGTTTGTGGTACGGGCTAGGATTTTAATATTTTTGAGGAGGATTTGTGAATAGTGTCAATTTGTGACCTATTTCCCGAGAATTTATGTATAATTAGTGTCAAACTTAGGTTCCACAAGTGCAGATCCCTTCGTTTTCGTCTGAAGATGACACGTTTAGAGTTGAAACTATAGTAACGACTATATTAAATATCAGTGATAGTATAACAAAGTAGTTTAATTTTTTATTTCGTCAAAATGTTCCTGTTTAAATACTATTTAGGGATAATAATGTAAACAATGGGTTACCTTCAGCTGGAGATAAATCGGAATTTATTAAATTGCTTTTCCGTTTATACATTTCCATTCCTTCTAAATTATCTAGATATCTATCCGTACTGTGTTTTAGAAGTGATAAGGTTTCTTAAGAAAATGTGTTCGGTTACCACTGATTTTTCACCATTATTTTTCTTTATATGAGCAAAATGTTCCTTATAAGGAGTTAAAATGTTCCTTCTAGTTTGACTCATATAGCATTTTGAACACGACTCACAATTGATTTTGTAAATACCGGAATTGTCGAAATCGGAAGTTTTATCAAAGGTGTTGCCTAACCGGTGTTTTAGCTTGTTCATACATCTATAAACTCGTTGTATTGCAAATTTAAAAAACAAACTATGACATTTATTAATTACTGAAGAATGATAAGTGAAAGTTTTGAATTTTATTGAAATATTTGAAGGTAATGGCTCTAATGTGGTTAGTTGGCAATTTCCTTTTTCGTTTCGAAATTGCATTATTGATCAAAGATTTTTGGTAACAATTGTTCAACGCAATTTGTTGAAGTTTCTCAACTTCGTTGTTATAATTTTGTTGGCTCATAGGGACGTCTAATAATCTATGATTTACAAAATCAATTGTGAGTCGTGTTCAAAATGCTATATGGGTCAAACTAGAAGGGCCATTTTAACTCGTTATAAGGAACATTTTGCTCATATAAGAAAAATAACGATTCTTAAGAAAGTTTATCACTTCTAAAACACAGTACAGACAAAAGACTAGATAATTTAGAAGGAATGGAAACTTATAAACGAAAAAGCAATTTATTAAATTCCGATTTATCTGCAGCTGAGGGTAACCCTTTGTTTACATTATTATCCCCAAATAATATTTAAAGAGGCACATTTTGATGTGCCTCTCTTGTTAAGAGAAAGTATAGCCTACTAACCTAACACACTGGCGAGCCGTAGCCCTCGCCTTAAGCTCGGTACTACAAATTTTCGCTCGTGTGGAATAGGAGCCCTTCCAAACTTGTAGAATATACCATTCTAATAGACCAGTGTTCGCAAATGAAAAATCAACATAATATTATCAATGGAGACTCCTGTCAGATTCATAACCTAATTCGCTTTTATAGGTTATATCCATAAAACCGTTCGATTCCATAACCGGCTTTCTTGAACGTAAAGAAAAACGTTCCAAAATTACTGTTATTGGAGGATTGAACCACGGGTTATGAGACCAATTAGATGATCTCTTGTTTACTAGTTATTCCAAAATTGGCAGTTTCCAGTCCCGTGAAATACAAAATATGACCAATCTCGAAATTTTTTCGAACAGGTTAATGTAACAAGGGTTTAGTACAGTTTATTTCCAATATTGAAAAAACTAAATCATATTCATAAAATTGAAGTTTCATGTAAAATTTAAAATACCTCAGAGCAAAGTAACAAGAACCCAATGTGGTCCGCCACATGTTTCCTGGTTCTCATCAACAACACATTTTGTCGTTGGAAATATGCAATGAATTTCTTAAATAAACACAATTAGTTTCAAAGTAGCTTCATCGTGGGTGCTATATTTCTAAAGAAATAAACTTTTGTGAATTTCTTTAAGACCCCCCTTGACCTCAGCAGCTATGGTAACATATAGCACCCACGATGAAGCTACTTTGAAACTAATTGTGTTTATTTAAGAAATTCATTGCATATTTCCAACGACAAAATGTGTTGTTGATGAGAACCAGGAAACATGTGGCGGACCACATTGGGTTCTTGTTACTTTGCTCTGAGGTATTTTAAATTTTACATGAAACTTCAATTTTATGAATATGATTTAGTTTTTTCAATATTGGAAATAAACTGTACTAAACCCGTGTTACATTAATCTATGTTAGAATTATTCCAAAGTTACCACACCTAAACGCATAGACTGCAATGCAACATTATTTTAGGGGTCAACGTAAGTAACATTTACAACTGCTGATGATGTAAAATACCATAGCTTATGAACAAAGATAACCGGGTTCTCACTGTTTATGTTATTATATTAGTTCTAGCTAGAAGGACCCGGTTGCCTAGTACCCTAATTATAATTAATATTATTTACACCTTTATATATAAGATATAACTGTTGGTGAACGTGTAATAAGTAGGTACCTTCAGTTTGTAACAGTTGATCAACCACATTACTTACCTACATGAACAGGTTATTTCCATTTTCACACACATACACACTTGTTCCCGTAAACTGTTAGAACCGCAGATACCGCCTGTATTTGCCGGAATCGATCGTGATACGTACGAAATCCATATTTCGGCCTATTTCTAACCACATTCGGCTAATACACAACACATTTCTACGTAGAATGCAATATTTTGCAGAGAGAACGGTTTCCGGATTGAGATCGGATAAGGTCCGCCGCATTTTGCTCGTTATGCATTGTTGCCAAGCTTCCGTTGACATTGGTGGTATAATTTAAGAAATTCTAAATGCACACAAAATATATTACAAACTCCTTTGTATAATTTATTTTACAATACATTAAGTGTGAATACACTAATAAGTACGAAATAATCACCCTTATCTACTAAAAATACTAATAAAATACTAAGGACCTTTCAGCTGCCAAGTAGCCTTCATCAGAGCTGTTTACTCTAATGATGGCTACTTAGGGTAGCTGAAAGGTCCTTAGTACTTTATTAGAATTTTTAGTGAAAATGTCGTTTATTGTAAAATGACTATGACATTTCTGCATTTTCTGACAGTCGTATAATCAGCCATTTCCGACTAGATTTATCAAACTTAAAAACGCCCGTTGACAAAGGTGGAAAACTAGTATTTTCTGTTTTGTAAATAAATCGATAACGATAATATTTAGCTATAGGGAACCAAACACAAAGTGGCCCTAATTTTTTGTGTTGAGTACGGCTACTGTAAAACAAATGGGGATTTCCATTTGAAAATTTAGTTTTTAGCATTTTTTGATTCAATATTTCAATAATTTTTTGTGAGTACCCTGTACAAGATCGGAAACTTTCTTTATGGTATCTCTTTGCACTAAGTTTTTGACTATAAAATTCCAAAAGCTCGTTACGAAATAAAGAATATGAAGATACTGTCAATTAAGTAAGTACGGGTCTGCATCTGTAATTTTTTGTCTAAAATTGCAAATATCTCGAAAACGGTTGAATTTAGGTATAGGACATTATGAATGAAATGTACCTAGAATTTTACCTAGAATCCAAAAATGCTTTAAATTACAGAATGTTCTTTTTAAAATAACGAAGTTGTCATAGACTTCTGATATACCCGGAAGTACCGCTTCTTGAAAATACTTTAGATGAATAGTACTCATTGACTTTCTATCTTTTCTTTTTGAGATATCATATCGATTGATGCAGTTCCTGGTGGGACAAATCTATAAATAAGAAGAAAACAATAACAATAAATAAGTTCAAAAATAACGTACTGTTTACTAATACACTATTAACAAATTTTGATAATTTCAAGGCAGTATTAGGTTTCATATTCATATTGAGAACATGTTAACAATTTAAAAAATTATAGACCAAATGCAGGTAATTGAGACATTGTTCGAAACACAACAAATTCTTCTAGGGAATAAAAACATTGTTCGTACAATAAATGCTTTAGTCTACATGTGAAAATCTTCAGTGAATCAATGATAAAATCAGCTTCTAGCATTCAAGGTAGATTTTTTAAAGAACGAGTATGTATGTTTATGTACTATATTCTTTTCGTTATCTCTGGTGTCGTATGGACTGAGTATGGCATTTTTTTTAAATGAAGCTTCATTTGACAAAAATGTACGTCAACAATTAAATAAGATATATGGCTAGTGTTTATGGTTAGTGTTATAAGTTTGGAATGTAATCATATCATTCATTAAACACATCGTAGACAATCAAAGGGAGCTTAGAAATATTTTCATTCAGGTTTGAAATAGGATCATTATTCGAAACTAAAGTAAACAATTCGCTTAACTGCAAAATTTTCGTGTACATTGATAATATTCTGAATGGTTCGAGAATACCGAAGACATTTGGCAACTGTGCACGTCTTCCACATTCATGTCATTAGTATTATAGATCTACCACGATGATATAATAGCGGTACATGAGACTACATTAATCGCTGCTTCTCTACTGTTATCATAATTTCATTGTAACACTTATCCTACAGAAGAAAGCAAGTTTCCACATTAAGGAAATCCCCCATAAATAATGTTACAAAATAGTAAATTTATTTAGAATGGACAAAATTTTATTCAACCGCAGCAGTTTCAACCGCATTCCTTCCACCTATTGTGTAACAGTATAATACGCTGGGAGATCGGTCAGTACGCTGCGCATATGTCTAAAGTGAAAAGACGAAGTGGGTGAGTGAGTCGAAAAGAGGAAAACCTCGTTCACTACGCTCATTCCATCTTAATTAAATTAGTAGGGCGTCGTCGATGGAACGCCCTAACTCTTGGTCGAGTGCCGCACCAGCAGACGCAACCGGCAATGAACGTGTTGTTATATTTCTCTATACAATCGGCCAGATGGTTAACGTGCCAATAACGAGGCTTGAAACAGAGCGAATGGGCGTTGAGTAGTTAGACGAGGCACTCTGCTCAATTACTCGAAATTGGCTCAAGGTACCACTTTGAATTTTCATGCCAGTAAATTTCGAGCATCATATTTAGTTTGTGTTGAAATTTCAAGTGGATTGCCATCTATCGGTTGTACATTTTTGATTGAAATGAATGCGCTCAGTGCTAGTGCAAATTGGCTTAAGGAATCCCGCGCTTCAATGACGTGAATTAGTTTTCAAACGTCGTCTGATGATCGTCGTGAGACCGAAACGTACGTGAAGATGAAAATATAGTCGACACATATGTTAATGTGACCTATTTCCCAAGAATTTACATATAAAGTATAGGTATTTATTTTTATGATCATCTAAATTTATCGAGGGCATTTTCCTAGGATTTTCAACTTTTTGTTTTTCCTTATAATCCCCAAAATAAATTATAAACCGTAGGAATATCAATCCTCTCGTGAAGAACATTACCAATAACCCAATAACACACACCCATATACGAATGATTTTATCCAAGTGGTAGACGTAGAGTGGCACGAGAAATGAGAATGAATTTGTGAGCTTTTGACTGTGTGGTTTATAGTAGTAGTTTACAACTGCAGCGAGTTTGAAACACGCAACACGCAGGAACAAACAGCGAACGTTGCCTTCTACCGGACATTCACTGAAATTCTGAAATGAATGATAACGTTTTAACGTTGATAAAAAGTATATATATGTGACAGATAATAGCAGTTTCGTTAGATTTTTAGGTTAGGTAATAGGTATGTTAATTGGTACGTAAGATTTGTATTGACGTAAACATCTTATTGATTGATTGATTTTGCAGATTAATTTTATAGAATGGAATGATAAAAATTTGATTGCAAGAGTTACTGGTGCTGATATGAAAAAGAATAATAAAATACATTTTGCGGTGTTGGCTGGTTGTTGTGCGTCTGCAGCCAGTTTATTTGGCAAGTTATGTGGGTTGCCTACATTACAGGTTAGTTTCCCAAGAATTGCAACTTACTCTGATTAGGTTACATTTTATCTGATACTGATACCATTTCCGTTGTGGCTTATTAACCAAGGAATGTCAATGACACATAGCCACCAAAAATGTTGATGAAATGATGAATGAGAAACAAAAAACCAAAGTATTCATCATTCTATATTGGGGTATATTGAGATCCTTCACGTGAATTTATTTGGTTCAATATTCCATTTGCTTTGAGTTTCATCTTATTGATTAATCAATGATCTATGTCTGGTGCAACCTAAGAGCATAGACATTGATTAACATAATACTTTAATCAATACCATGTATGTGTAATCTGTTTAATGTTGAACTGAATCTCTTTCAGGAATGGTGGATCATTAGAATAGCTCTATTTGGTCTGATGCTACTCTGTAACGCAGGCGTATGGACTCTCTTTGTCAAAGCTCTACACAACACAGATTCTACATTGACAGCGACCGTCATCAGTGCAGCTTCAAATTACGTTCTTTCGGTAAATCTCTGTTACTATTACATCAATTGTGATACAGTTGCTCTGGTTTATTGCCAATTATTTTTATATTTATTGTCATTGCTTTGATTACTACGTTTGACCACATTCTTTATCTCTATAAGAGATGAGAGTGATTTCACATCCTGATTTTGGTCAAATGATTACATTGTAATGTTAAACATTACATTAACAAGAAATGCTCACTACGAGGGCAAGGTGAAAAGTCACTGAAAAATAAAACAGATGGCGCCACGATCGGAAATCCCATGTGACATTTCTGATGTACCATCTTTAACTAGAACGCATTAAAATTTTCAGACTGATATGAAAGGAATGTTTAGCGATGTTCAAGCGCGATAAGAAGGACTTTTTGCGCCGTTTCGTAACCGTGGACGAAACATGGAGCCATCATAACACACCGGACACCAAAGAACAGTCGAAGTCGCAAAAAGCCAAAGTGAGCTTATCGACCAACAAAGTCATGGCGACAGTTTTTTTGGGATGCACACGGTATCCTCCATAACGATTACCTTGAAAAGGGCAAAACGTTCACCTCCCTATATTATGCAGAACTGATGGATCAATTGGACGCCGGTTTAAAGCGAAAGCGGCCGCATTTGGCAAAGAAAAAAGTGCTCTTCCACCAGGACAACACCCCGGCGCACAGGTCCGCAGTCACAATGTCATAATTCCATGAATTGCGCTACGATTGGTTCGTCATCCACCGTATTCTCCAGATTTGGCCCCCTGCGATTTTTATCTTATTATGGCCTATTGTGAAGGATTGCCAAAATATTATTATTTGGAAGGGTTCGAAAAATTAGAAAAACGTTGGACGAAGTGTATTGGGCTACAAGGAGATTATGTTGGGAAATAAAATAAGTTTTGACCAAATAAATCATTTCTGGTTTCATTTTCCAGGGACTTTTCACCACCATGGCCTCGTATTCGAATTGTCTTATTAACATTATATTAATTATATCGAGAGAAATCAAATTGTTATTTGTAATATCTCACAAGGATAGTGAGAATAAATGGAGAATATTTTGTCAGATTTTCTAAAACTTGTTGCCGAATGATCAAAAATATACATTGTCACTCAATAAAAACAAAATGATTCAAAATGTTATAGTTCCGTTGCAATAATGATTTCCATTGAAATAATATTTTGATTGATCGAAACGTGAATAAATGATTGAATTTGAAGTTTCTGTTGAGTTTTAAAAATCTCAAAAATAATCCTCGTTACTTTTTTCCGAAAGTTTTCCGAACCTAGGAAAAATTACAATTATTTATGTTCTTCAGGCTCTAAATGGATTTCTGATCTTTCAAGAAGTCACTACTCTATTTTGGTGGTCTGGAATGTTTCTCATCATGTGTGGACTGCTCCTGATAGTGCGAGATGAATCGAAAAACTGTTGTTCCGAAGATAAAATGATAAAAATAAATTAATATAAGACATTGTGATTATTAACATTACTAAAGAATAATGAAGATTTAATTTTTTTTTAAATTGTTTGATTTCTTACTCCTTTCCTGTATCCTGTAACTGCTTTAGTGTATCTTTTTTATCATCAATGGCAACAATATCATTGCCCACTTACAAAATAGGTGCTAGATAAAGAACGATGTGAAGAAACCGTAGACATTTCAACTGTCGCTAAGTTTATAAATCGATTATAAATAGGCCGACTAACGAATCGACTTCATTTAACCAATATAATAAACTTATTTCCGTTATCATTTACGTCATTCAAGACGGCTGACCGAAGGTCCAGTTACTAAAACACAAACTCGCCAACCTATATCCTTTCTAAAGAGAGTTAGAAATTATTTGGGGAGGCAACTTTTTAAGCTCTTCAATTTTATTAACTGAAAATAACAAATATCTAAATAATACTTTTGCGTCATGCGGCTCTATTCTATACCCCAATTCTCATCGATAATTTTATTTGTTGTTTCAGGTGCCCTGGAAAAACGGGAGAGCTGGAACAAACTGGGAGGTACTGACCATAGCAGGTTAGGTGATTGAAATCAGCAGAAGAGCTATTGGCCACAACTGCCTCAACCGAAATACCATAATGTGTATTTTCGAAGCCATTCTTAAACCAAGAATGAGGATAAGAACCGAGCTCAGAACGATTAAACCAGGTCTGAAGCTTCGCGGCGGTAAGCTCATCGTAGGTACTCCCACGGCTGCACTTGAAGCGGCAACAAAAGCTGCCAACAGACTTATATCAATAGGACAGTGCAAGGCAAAAGGTTGCTACAATTTACTACAGTTAGTTATGAAACACACCCCATCTGCTCAATGAGAACGGACGGGATGACACCACGATTTATCTTCTATAAGAAGTATCGAATAAGTATACCCTCCAAAGAAGATTGGTTAAGCAACAGCCATCCAGTAAAAAACGTAACATCAATTCGGTGCAGATGCGTAACACTGATCCCCCCAAGGCGCATAGCACTGTCTATAGAGCTATGCGACACTGTGGAGATCCAGAGACTAGATACGAAGACTGTGCTGAACCTCTTCAGAGCATTAACCACCTACCAAGTCCCGACTGGGTGTTGAATAGGTGGATGTTCGCTCATCTCGGAAACCTGGTGAACACTCTTGAGTGGAACCGATCCTGTCTACCTCTGGAGCTCGGGGAATACTCTTGAGTTGAATAATATATATGACAAAAATGGTATTAACCTCTTCAATAATCGCTCAACTGGGGGAAAACCGCCCTTTGGTAGCTGAGTGAACACTCGTGACACGGGGTGCAAAAGGCTTCGGCCCAGGCATCAAGGGACTGCAACGCCCTCCACGCCTTAATAATAATAAGTGTATTTTTTATGTAGGTATTCAAATTGAAATGGATTGTGGTGATGATGGTTGAGAGGGTTTCATGGATGTACTGATAGCGTCTTTTTCAAAAGCCTCTACGAAGACTATTCTGTAAATCCAAACGGTACAATAATTTCGAAAGTATCCTTGTGAAAAGGCGGCAATTAGTTTAGCAAAAGACTTGGAGAAGCAATCTTGTGTAAGATTATTGTTATTGAGAAATCAATGTATCAAGGTTGTCTGTATTTTAGGTGCAGCGACTGCATTTATTTAGACGAATATTTCTGAAGCGGCAATTCCGTACTATTTTGCTTTTGTACATGCTTTATATTAATTGAGTTAATTAATTGTATCCTGCAAAGTTCCTTTGGCCTCGACTATTGTGCAACAACAAATACTATGTTTCATATGATTTAATTAAATTAAATTGTAATAATACATTTTTATAGTATCAACGATAATTATTGATATAAGCTATGAGGGTTATCATTTCTACTTTACAACAATACTGAGTAAGTTGACCATCACAAGAACATCAATGAGTTTTGATCATACAGTTTTATTAATTTGTAAATAGAAATATACAGTATACTAGGAAATCAGCTTAAAATAAACAAAAATGTAAAAAAATATACACTAGGAACATATCACTTATTAAGGCAATTAACTATCTTATCAATAATACGAATATAGAAAAACAAAACACTATTTCTACTGTGCTTTTCTTGTATAATAACATTATCAAGATGATAACATGATAATTTAATTCGAAGTAACCATTACTATGTCTATTGATACCTCATCATTCTAAATAAGGTGGTTTTTCTCTCATCTGTAACTTCTTAGTTCGTGTTGGGAAACGTCGAGTCAATACATACAGGTATTAGACAATTATTACCTGAAGTCACAGCATTCCAAAGTAAATGAGACTATACTTATAAATAAACATGTGATGCAAATTGTAGACACACAAGCAGATAATCTTATAAGGCATCTTGGTTTCTTTCCAATTTCAATCACTGGGTTATAAGAAATCTTGATATGTCAAGAGGAATAACGCTGAACCGGATGCCTACATAATTCCTGTTTCAGGTAAAGTACTCATGTTAACAATATCCAAAACAAAATACTACAGTTGTTCCATTTCTTCGTTGAGGCGGCGAATATTTTTCATAACATTGTTTATAATACTCTGGCAATCTTCTTTGTTATCGATCAAAAGTTTGTCCACCATTAGACCCAGTTGTACTTTCTCACCGCAAGTTAAAATAGCCATAGTAAAACCTGTAAAAAATGATTAATAAATGTTATTATTAATATTATTATTATTATTATGCCTAAACTAACGCCCTTTACCCCCCACAGCAGCTCCCACTTAAGGATGTACACCAAGCTTCCAAGGTGGTTAGTGCCTCCAAGAGTATTGGCATTGTCCTTGTTTTAGTTTCTGGACTTACTCAGTGTCTCATAGTTCTACGGTGATTGCTCTGCGTCTTGAGGAATAAAGGTTACGCATATTGGCGTAACTAGGAAGGGACCAGGGAGGGGGCAGGCTCCTCACAAGGGGCCTGGCTCGACCCCCCCCCCCCTAACCCCCGGAATAATAAAATTTTATGTTATTGGTTATTTTTCATATTGATAAACAGAAAACCTTAATATTTTAGTTTATTAGCACATGTAATGTAAGCATTTAGTAAAATATAGTTATTATTATTTTACCAGAAATAGTCTATTATCTATTTCCTGTACATACTTTGTCCTATACACAGAGCAAGTTTCTAAAAAGATAAAATAAATACACACGCATAAATTGAATATTTTCTGAATAGACTCTACTCTAGTTAAGGGTAATGATTCTAATGATATATAACTTCCTGAAAATACAAGAGCTGCGATTATTGGAAGATACAAATTTTGCAACCATATTTCAGACAATATTACACATGCTAAGTGTAGATTTCCTTTAGCAAAGTCTGTTGATTCTTTCTTTAAATTATAGATAGAAGAAGTAGTAGAGTTTATAGATA
Source organism: Endomychus coccineus (assembly GCA_958510875.1). Lineage (NCBI taxonomy): Eukaryota > Metazoa > Arthropoda > Insecta > Coleoptera > Endomychidae > Endomychus > Endomychus coccineus. The sequence goes on along the minus strand of OY294067.1, from coordinate 304,431,718 downwards.
ATTATATAGATTGATATGACTGTTCTACATGCTGAAGTGATTGTATTTTTTAAAATAAAAGTATTTAAATTTCTTTAGAAAATCTTTGTATTAGCGAAAAGCGTCTTTATCGCACCAATTTCAATTAAAAACGAACAGAAACACTAATAGAGTAGAGTAGAGTAGAGTAGAGTACTTTATTTGGTGCTAATATAATATAAGCATTATTTGCACAGGTCAGTTTAAAGATGAAAGTCAAAATACAAATTAATAAAAAACCAAAATCAGTCACTTAACAAACTATTATTATTATTAATAATCGGAATTGTACCACATTAATGTTCTAAGCATACGAATATGTTCCAGAAAACCACTGCTAAGCAATCTTGTGATAGTGGTTGAAATCATCTCAAGAATTGTTAGGATAAGATAGCTTTGCAGTGGTTTTTTATACATATTCATGTACTTCGAACATTAATGTATTACAATTTCGATTGATCGTGTTTCTGTTCGTTGCGGCGACGTGGGCATTTTTAATTGAAATTTGTGCGATAAGGACGCTTTGTGTTGATACAATCAGTTTTAAGTAAACAAGTTTTAGACATAATAAGTCTTGTGATGATGGTCGTGAGACCGAAATGTACGTAGTGTGACCTATTTCCGGAGAATTTATAGATAAGTAAAGAGTTTACCCCGAATTTGTACATTTTGTTACAAATAGTAATAGTGGTAGTAAGTTCAGCTAGTTGTGAAAGAACCTGTTAAAACTTAGCTAGAAGCATAATGAACCAAGATATATTTTCATGTATTGCATTATTAAATACAGAAAATCTTTTTATAAAGCAATTTGTAACACCGCAAAAGACTTTTATATGAAAGCAATAGAAAATTGAAGCTCATTTAGAAAAAACATCATATCGTGTTTTAATTGATTACTCAATTTTTTGTACTCATATTATTTAAAATGTCAAAATTATACTGAACTATTCCAAATTGTATGGTGCTGTTAATAAAATATAAATGTTAGGTGTATGGGGACTGCAGCCCCCTCTACGAAAATGCTCCAATTACGCCAATGCTGCCAACGGAATAGCATAGAAAGTAAGCTTACAGCACATTTCTTTATAAAAATCTCTGAGCAATATTGAACGTACCTGTATTTGGTCGGTGTGGGGCCCAGAATATCATATGTTCGATATTATGCCCATTGAAAGTGTTGTTTGTCGAAACTGGTATACTACTGATTCCTATACAACACTTCTGTGGAGACACTATGAGCTGTCTAATAAGTGGATTTGGTATCAATGCACACAAGCTGTTTATTATCCAGTAATATATCTGAAATGAAACCATCATCACAAATTGATTGAATTATCTAGTTTTATTATAATTGAAATAAAATAAGTAAATGTTGCGTTTGAAGGCGTTATAATAATAGTAATGGAAATCTGCAGAATAGTATACCGGGCAACTAGTGTTGAAAATATCAAGGCTAATACTTTCAAATTTCTTCGAAGCCATGATTCTCCGATTCCCTGTTCAAAAATATATGCAGGTAGATGATTACTAGGTATCACAGCCGTGCAAAGAAAATCTTAGCCAAAGTGTGTTTCTCGTTAGATACAGAGTGCGCGCACGTTCTTCCGCCCATCATTTTAAACTTGTAGTGCATACAGTGAGTTTTTCGTTCCTAACTATAGCAGTCGAAGAAAACATATTTTATAACTACATTCGTAATGGCTTCAAGCGCTTAAATGTATTATTTATCCCAAAAAATAGGGAAAGTGAGCTGCACCAACGCCAAGGTCTTTGGACGGATTTCCCTAACGTCCTGTTATACTGAAGATAATAGAAATACTAGTCGATCAGTTCATCAAAGATGAAGTGCTGAACACGAATCCACTCAAAGATAAAGGAGTTCCTAGTCTAGTAATCACCTGGTTTCAAGACATGCTGAAGAATAGGAACGTACAAATCTCCATAGGCAATACCACGATCAGTGGCTCTGTGGATGCCCACATGTGGAAGTACTCTCACCCACCAACTGGAACATAGTGGGCTATGATGGATTGAATAAAGTAGCCAACCAAGAACGTGTTCGGGTTCGCCAACGACGTACTCATGATCGTCAGAGGAAAGTTTCTGAACAGTCTGATGCACTTAATACAATCAGCCCAGTTTGAACTGAGTATATGGTGCAGTGACAAAGGCTTGAAGATTAATCCTAATAAAACAGAAATTGTAGTGGTTTGAACAACAAGCCTTAAAAATGCCAGATTAGCAATGGAGGGTATGCGATAGGAACCTAGAAATAGCATCTGTGCAGCGCTCATAGAAAAAGGAGCTTCTTATCCTGCATTTAGTTGAATAAAACGTGTCCCCAGTGGGAATACCACGAATATTAGTCTTACCCACCATCTAGAGCCACCAACCACCAGCCGGTGGGGGATTGAGCAAGATAGCCAAACTAGGAGGTTACGTTACGACGAAATACCAATAATCGTCACAGGAAAATGTTTGAACACTCTGATGCAATCGGTTCTAACTGAACAAATGATGCAGCAGTAACATTGAACTGAATATTAACTTCAACAAGAAAACGCCTGTTTTCACTTGAAAGTACAAGTCAGCACCAACCAGAAGTCAGGTAATCTTCTACGGAAACAACAACTGAAACAACAAGCTGGCAAATTCACTACCGCTTGCTGGTAGTGCTGTAAAGCTGTTGGCCACAACTGAGGTTTAAGTCCAAAAACCATGATGCGGATTTTCGGAGCCATACTTAAACCTAGACTGACATTTGCCTTGGTGGTGTGCTTGAAAAGAACATAGCTCAAAACCACCAAATCATGCCTGAATCAACTGAGAGAGCTCATTCTTGCTGACTTTAGTCATTATAAAATATTCAGACAATAATTGATACCATGCTTATGATATTTTCAAATATTGTGTAGTAACAACAAAGCGTGTAAAATAAATGAAGTATAATCTGTTATAGCGTTAGAGACTTGGGAGCCAATAGACAATACTTATGAAAAATTGATGTACTGTTTGGTGTAATTTATATTTACCCCCACGAAAAAATCTACATGTTTCATATAAAACATGCTAATTGTAAGTATACAGTTGCGGATAATCTTACCTGGAATTGTGGTGAATTATTGAGCGTCCTCGTTTCAGCGTGCACCCTCTTCAGCCTGGTTAAGATCGGTTTGGATGAATAGGTATGGCCTATTGGAAGATTTGTCATACAAACACTGAATGTGTTTTTTAGTTTCGGCCTTATCTTGGAGTTTGTGTCTTTTGGCAGATTATCCAATGCGAACATTGTTGCGATGCCAGTTTTCAGGGATTGTGGTATATTTTCACATTTCTGAAAGAACGGATATATAAGAAAAAACTTCGTACAAAAATACACGAGGTATTTCACAGTATTACTAGATGGTTCATTGTGAGGTTATTTAAGAAACGAATCAAATTACGCATCAATCAAAATGGTGACATCTTCTATAATCTTGTTTGGTTTTTTTTACCTTGGAAAAAATCATTTCTTGTGTTTCGCAATAGTGTATTTATTAGTTACAATGATTATTTTGACCCTATGTATGTGGTAGAAAATGAGAATGACTTAAGATTTATCTTTTCCAAAAATGATAAATGTTTCTTGAATTCAGGAATTTTTGATTTGATCTCTAAAGGAATATTTGAAGAGAATGAATTTAACTTATTCGGTTCCAGTGTTGCTAAATTATTATTCTTATTCTTCTTTCCATTGTTAGCATGAAATATATCTTAATATGCTCTGTTTTGGTTATTTGAGTTGATCACATGTTTTTTATAAGCTAACGATCTATCATTATAAGATCTTTTAACGGAAGAAAGAGTCTTTTTAATTGCTTCATCGTTGGGAAAATTAGATTTCAGGTCCCATTAAGAATCGTAAGCACTCCCTCTTGTTGCGAAGCTCGTCATTACGCCAACTAAACTGTAAGCTGTTTGATGAGGGATGTGTGTATTTAACCTTAGCAAGGAAAGACACATTGACAGCCTCAACAAAAATATGGATAAATTTGTTAAATTTACCGTTGATATCAAAAGTTATTGTTGCTTAACGATTTTATTGAAATTTGGATGAAAGCAGTTTTAAATTAACCTAAATTTACTGTAAAAGCTCAATATATACTTTGGGAGTTTTTTTTTTTTAATTTTCCACTATTCAGAGGAAGGTATATCTATAAAAAAATCCCCAGGTTTGTCACCAAACGATTTGTTGTCAAAATTTGAACATGATGGGATTTCTCGTTTTTGAGTCATCGTGTAGACAAGCAATTCGTAACGGGAATTCAGACAAACAGACAGACGGATTTTTCAAAGTTGCTCAAATTTCGACTATGGTGAAGACATTTCCAATGAATGAAAATGTTACAGGTACTGAACGTGAACATCAAATATTCCAAGCAGTCAATATCCTATTAGTAAACAAATAATTACTTAAAATACATGTTCTTGGAGTGAACAACTCTAAATCTCAAATCTGGTAAGCTTTGGTTGGAAATTTTCAAAGTTCGAGAGATACCAGCTATGAGAAAAACTGTGCGACTACCTCTACATCAGTTTTTGAGGTCACAATTCATCATCATCTCTATTTCTTCATACCCTACGATCATGTTTTCTCATATTTATGCTTAGATATTGGACTATCAATTTTTCGATATATTTCAATAGGTACTCACCATTTTTTCGAAATATTCTGCAAGACTAGCACATAGACCAGTTAACAAAATGTCTGTGAAAAAAGTGCCTTTCATCTTATTCTTCATATCTTTCACGTGAAATACAAACTTATCCTCCTTATCCGTCACAGCCCATACAGCGATTTTATTACCAGACATTTCGTGCGATGATTGAAGAATGGTTTCATCATTCGTTGCTAAACCATCACTTATAAGAAGTCCAGGTGCATGGAAGATTGCACTGGCAACACTCCATACCTTAGTAAACGTAGAAGTATTCGACAATTTAGCTGCTGCTCTCTGCAACGGTGTAGGATTGTTTCGATCATCTGGAATATCATCTGTGAATTCTTTGAACATATAAGTGGCGATGGTGATGCCGTCACCCACACAATGGTGAACGCGGAATAACATTGGGAAAACGTTTTTCTTTCCACGCCATATGACAGGTCTGCTACCGACAAGAACCTCCCACAATCCCGTACCATTTTTGGGTAGTGCCGTGTTGCATACCGACGATACAAAATTTTGGATATCATCTTCATCGAGATACTCCTTTTGGTCGACGTTCACTTGGAATTTTGAAAGTTTAACACAATCGTCTAGGGTGAACTCGTTTCTGATGAAGAAATCGTAGCCGTAGGCGAGTCGCCTGATGCTACCCAATTTCGGGAAATCGGCCAGATTGTCGAAAAACTTTTCTTTGACTTTCCGTTTGATAGAATCGTAAACGTATTTAGGATCTTTATCTTCAAACTCGATCATCAATAATGCATTTATCACACTTCTGGAATTATCTTCCACACCAAATAGACTATCTCCTCCCAATAACCCCCCATATTTCTTCTTATATTCAATGAACAATAAAATATCAACAATCTTCCTGTATATCAAAAATATAAAACTAAATATGATGAAAATTGGAGAAATTGCCAATGTCAAGAAGAACAAAACCGTATCTATTGCATTCTTAAAATGCATCTTACTGGAGTTACTATAAACTTGACTGATGTATAGTTATTAAATACTGATATCAATATGATTTTATTTTTAAATGAATGTTTGGTAATGCTATGTCCGATAATTATTATCTCTGTTTACTTATACGATTATGAGGCCACCAAGGGACGATAATAAATTAGAATATTGGGTCAGTTACGTTGCACTAAGAAAGGCAGGGATCTTATCTCGTTTCAGATGAAAGCAGTATATAATACGTGATTGAATTGAGAAATTTATGAGGGTGCAATAAAAAAAAACATTGAAATAACAACAAAATTACTTCTATATACGGATGTATTTTTTTGCGTAGAGGAGAGGAAATCTTGCGTAGATGCCTCAGGGACCTTTAAAAAAAGATTGAGAAAAATTTTTGAAATATATAAACATTCTTCGTTCTCATCATCATCATCATCACCATTTTCCTCATCATCTTCATTATTAACATCATTGTTACAATAAAATGGTGTAAAAATATGTTCATGGATTGTAGTTTGAATGCCAAGGACTGGGGGTGGAAATGTCCAATGGCATTTTGCAATCAATTAAAATGGAGAAAACCCCAGTTCCAGAAGCTGTTCCATGTGTAGGCGAAAAAATACGGATTGTTCACCAGCATGCGGAAATTGTGTGGGGAACTGTTCCACTAATCTTAGAAAAATAATCTTCAAGAAGAAAATTATGATGAATGTCATGATAGTTGAATTGACAAAGAAGATGACAGCGATGAAGATATTTTTACACCAATTTATTGTAACAATGATGATAATAATGAAGTCAGGACGATTTTGGGCTTCATTTACTGGACTAGTTAAGCGCTTTCATTCAACGAAATTGGTATTTGAAACGAAATCGGAGCACACCGGGTTATAGAGCGGACGCGGATTATATAATAATGAAAATCCGGATCATGGCCAGTTCTGAAAAAAGAACCCGGAACCGGTGACCAGCACTACTTTCAATAGTTGTTCTATTTAAATTTTCCACTGAGTTAGCGTGTCAATTCATGGATACTGGAACGTGTCCTAACCTTTTGGAGGTCACCACAAAAAATTCCTATTCATAGATAAAGCCCAATTCATGATACGAACTATTTTAGGTCGTTTGTAATAGTATCAGCTTTATCGGAAATGCCAGTTTTATCGGGAATTCGCACACATATCACAGGTCAGGGGTCGAAACTAGATGTATGTCATTGTTTTTTTAAACAAACTCACCAGCGACATGTTTATTATGGGTGGAAAAGTAATTCAAAAATTGGAACGGTTTTAATTGTATCCACAGATAAAGTAAAATTCTATAAAAGTAATGAAGTATGTAACAACTCAATTAAATGTTATTTCTCTAATTTAATACGTACGTGAGCGGCAAAGTCATAGGACACAATCACTGAGATCAGTTTTGCATCCAGAAGATGAGGTCCCTGTGTATTGCAACTGCCCAAGTCGTCAAGATGCGAGAGTTGCACGTCAGCAATTTTAACACTCGCAAGGTTTGTTTCATCTTGATTAGGAGACTCCTTGAAAAATCTTGACTTCCGGATGGATTTCGCGTCACAATAGCATGACTTGATGCCGACGTTTTGCCAATCATTACAGGTGGCATCTTCAGCGCAGGCTTGAGGCTTGAACTGAAACTGATTCTTCTGGTTTTTGTAGCGGTATATATTGTGAGGAAAAACCTTCACGCTACACAGTTCAATGCCTGGTGGTTAACTCCGTTCTGCACCTGACCCTGCCATTGTGTGATCATGTACGAAGTGGAATTTTCGAGGATGAGTTTCCAAATGTTGGGAAGGTAATATCCTGAGTCATGGTTTAGATTATTTGGATGTTTTAGGATTTCTATCGCTTAAAAAATTTTTCGCCCATAGTAGTTTAGGGCTAGGCCTAGGATTTTAGTATTTTCAAAAAGGATTTGATGAATAGTATCGAACTTGTGTTTCGTAAGTGTAGATCTACTGGTGTCACGAAGCATTGTACGACCTGTTGCACCAATGTAGACTTTATCGCAAGAACTGGGCATGCTATAAACACCTTCTAAATGGAGAGCAGGAAGGGAATCTTTGATAGGTGAACCGAGTTGAAATATTATGTTCCTTATATTTTCAATATATGGAAGATTGGCAGTGGATAAAGCAGGTGGAGGGTTTGTGGTTCAGGTTGATTTGAAATGTTAGGCGAACTGTATTTCTTCATGGCTTTTTGAATGTTATAATGGGAGAAATTATTTGATAAAAAAACAGATGAAAAATGTTTTAATTCTGATTTTAAGGGGATTGGGGTTGGAATGAGTTGACAGCTCTGTGGATCAAAGAGTTTCAGACAGAATGCTCTTGAGCAAGGTAGTGGTGGGACAGGTCATTGAGGTATAGGTATTATAGGTGTGAGTGGGTTCTCGATACATAGCATGTCCTAAAGTACCGTCAGTCTGTAATTCTTAGAATCGATTCACTTCAATGTAAATTTCGTATAAATACTATGATATATCAGTGTTCTCTCATTGTATGTTCTAATAATGAACTATAAAGTCCGAAATTGGAATCAACATTCTTTTAAATAAAGTGATATTTAACAAAGTACGAACAGCTCCATTCAAATTCTAAATTAACCAGTTCCGAGTGTGATTACAATTCGTAATATAGAAATTATATAATATGAGGAACATTTTCGATCTATACAGTCGATAAAACAGATTCATCTTTCTCTAACCATATTTTAGAAACATGGGCACTCTTTTCCAAACTTAAATAAAGAGGTGTCACACTGATCGGCCTAGAGATACCTATAATACTACTACTTTATGGGTTAGATTAATTTCTAAGAAGTAATTGTTCAATTATTATTGATTTTTAAATTGTATTTGTAAATTTCTCTACATAACCATTTGCTCAAATGCCTCAGACTTCATGTCATATTTTATTTACTCCATCCTTCCCTCTGGGAATTAACATCAGCAGTCCAGGTGGTAAGCACTGATCCTATATTGATTCAAGACGATCATGCTTACGAAGTCGATTGCCTGTTCAGTAACTGATCAGTTTCTTCGTTCAGAAGTTTGATATATTTGAACACGTTATTTAATATATCTTGAGCTTCAGATTTCGATGATATCAATACTTTGTCGACCATTAAGCCCAACTGGAATCTTCCATCGTAAGTTAATATCGAAAGAGATAAACCTGGAATGATAACGAATTACCGATGTAAGAATACATCAAGTAGAAAAATATAATAAATCTTCAAACAACTAACAAAGTTCATTCACAAGATTGTTTACAAAATATACGGTTGTAACATTTGTTTCCAGGGTTCATATTAATTGAATATATATTGATCAGAATTAGGTGATGAAAATTCATTCTAAACAAAATTTAAATAATTATTAAACATTTGTTTTCCATTAATTTAATGAATAAAATATATATATATATATATATATATATATATATATATATATATATATATATATATATATATATATATATATATGCGGAGTGCGGAGTGAGAGACCGCAAGACCAGATCGAGAAAACCGAACGGCGCCTACACAAAGTCGAGGCCAAAATTCAGTCGGCGAGGCAGCAAGCGTCTCGGATCCAGTGTGTGATGGATTTTATTTCTAGCGGCAGGGCTTTCACGCCAAAAATTAGGCGTATAGCCGCTCAACTGCGCCGCCACCATCACACACTAAAACGTACAGTGTTGCAGACCATCAAGCAACATTGTGCGGATAGGATTCGAGTCCTGGGCGTGGTAAGGAGAAATCTGGCCAGACGGGTTAGACGCATCAGGGAGAATTCCTTATTTCGCGATAGCCCGTCTAGGCTTTTTGAATCTCCACCGCCCACAATTGTTGCTCCACCGACTGTGGAGGAGGTTGAGCAGTTCTGGAAAGGAGTGTATGAGTCACCGCGTCCAATTCACCTAGACACTCCAGCCCTAGCACACTTCCAAATGTTTTGCGCTGAACGTCAAGTTCCGCAAACAGAAGTGTGCGAGGCAGTCAGCGAGGATGAGGTCCGACAAGCTCTTGTCGGTACCAAAAACTATGCTGCTCCCGGCCCTGACGGCATTAACATATGGTGGTGGAATAAATTTCCTTCCACTCACCGCCGTCTGGCCAGAGTCTTTGACTCATGGGTCAAAGAGGAGCGGCATATTCCAAGCTGGGCTGTCGAGGGGTACACTGTGCTACTTCCAAAGAGTGGAGACTTGTCTGATCCCAAGAACTACCGACCGATCACTTGTCTCAACACCTGCTACAAGTTATTTACACGTATCTTGTATGCTAGGTTGTTGAAATCGATCGGTCCGGTAGTTAATAACATCAGCGAGCAGCGTGGGGCAAAGAAAGGGATGGAGGGTTGCCGGGAGAACCTGGTGATAGATAGATCTATCACTCAGGACTCTATACTTTACAAGCGCAACCTTTCCATGGCCTGGATTGACTACCGCAAGGCATTTGATTCAACATCACATGAGCTATTATTATACTTGCTCCAATGCCTTGCGGTACCTACCCCACTAGTGAGATGCATAGAACATCTGTTGCCACTCTGGAAGACCCGTTTTGCCATCACATCAGGCACACGACGAGTCTTGACAGAGTTGGTAACATTCAAGAGGGGAGTTTTCCAAGGAGACTCCTTGAGTCCCCTCTTGTTCAATATCTCACTGCTGCCACTCTCCATTGCTTTAAGACGGACTCATGGATATTACTCTGGACCACCGAACGACCGGAGGCATCAGATCACCCATTTATTTTACGTGGATGATTTGAAACTTTATGCCTCTGGGGAGAAGAACCTCCATCAATCTCTCAATGTGGTTCAGGAATATACACGAGCCGTAGGCATGGAGTTGGGATTGGACAAATGCGCAGTGTTTCATTTGAGGAGAGGACGATCTCCGGAAGTGTACGAGAATATGCAGCTTGCCGACGGAAGCATCTTTAAACACCTCGATGCTGGAGAGACCTATCGATACCTGGGAATTGAACAGCGTCCTAATTATGACGCTTCCCAGGTAAAGGTGGCTCTCCGCGGCAAATACAGAAACCTTGTTCGAAAGATTTGGTCTTCCGAACTTTCGAGTGGGAACAAGGTGTCTGCAACAAATATGCTTGCCGTTCCAGTCCTGCTCCACTCTTTTGGAGTGGTGAAATGGACGATCGATGAGCTGCATAGACTCGATAAAGACACCCGGAAAATGATGCATATCCATCACAGTTTGCATCCTAGATCGTCCGTTTCCCGTATTTATCTCCCACGTCATCGGGGAGGTAGGGGACTCCTCAGTCTGGAGGGTCTGCATCGAAGTGTGGTTCTGAGTATAGCTTGTAAAGTTCTTAGGAGCTCGGACCCCCTCCTGTGCCTTGTTAAAAGTCACGAATTGGCCGGAGTGGGGGCATTTATCGTTAAGGCAGCACAAAAAGCTGCGGAAGAACTTGGTCTCGAATTTCAGATCAGTCGAGAAGGCCGACTAGAGGGCAACCTCGAGCTCCTACCTTCTCGCCTGAAAGCCCAGATAAATGCCGCGGAGCAAGATCTTACGCTCAGGCGGCATGTTGACAAGCCGATACACGGTGTTTTCTATCGAAACATCGAAACGCTCGGCTTGTCAACTAGGCTGACCTTCGGCTACCTAAGGTCAGCCGGGCTTACATCCGAGACTGAGGGATTTACCGCAGCTTGCCAAGATGGCGTAATTAACACCTTGGTCTATCGCCGCAATGTGATGGGTGTGCAGGTCCCTGATGTCAGCTGCAGGGCCTGTCGAAAGGTGCCTGAGACGCTTTTCCACCTTCTGTCGGCATGTCCGGCAAAAGCGGCCTCGGCGTACACCCATCGCCATAATGCGGCCCTACGGGTGCTGTATTACCATCTAAGGCACTCGTACGGAATAGACCAAGAGCCGGTGCTGCCTTACATGCCAGGAGATATTGAGTCCGTTGTCGGAAACGAAAAATGCCAGATCTTCTGGAATTATCCGTTTCCGACCGTCAGGTCCATACAAGCAAATAGGCCTGACGTTGTCCTCCTCGATAAACTAATCAAGACTATGTATGTCATCGAATTCTCCGCTCCGGCAGAGAAGAACATAGTCTTGAAAGAGGAGGAAAAATGGACAAAATATCAAGATCTCCTGTTCGAGCTCCGCACGCTATACCCAGGCCACAAGGTCGTATTAGTGGTTCTGATCATCGGTGTTTTGGGCGGAATTCGGTCTTCGCTGCGTTCAAACTTGAAGATCATTCCGGCCTGTAGGAACTCGGCGCAGATCTTGATAGACCGGATGCAAAAGGCAGTCATTCTGGGTTCAATTAGAATACTTAGGGCACACGATTTAGGAACCTGAAGCTACTTACCGACCGGTGGGGAGGAGTAGCTTCGGTTAACCGCCTTTTAGGTTTTTCTGGCGCGACTGCTGCGATGTCGTCGGAGCTCGCAGCAGCCCCGACCAGGTTTGAATGTAAAAAAAAAAAAAAAAAAAAAAAAAGTATATATATATATATATATATATAAGGTTAGCTATTTGTAGTAAGTTAGTACTTATATTTGTTCGAAAAAGCTAGGTGTTAGCGAAACCATAATTTATATTGTATTATGGAAACTTAATTTTATATAATATGTTCTAGCAGAACATTATCATTTCTTTATCACATACAAGCGATTAACAAATCCCTTGTGTGATTATTGATAATTTACAACATAATCATTTGTCCATCCGTTTTTATGTAACACTGTTAATGCGATAAATAAACTTATTATTATCATTATTATTATTATTGTATTTTATTATATTGTATTTTATTATATTAAGATATATACAATTCCTGTTACCCCGTTTAGGATTGAGTTTCGTAGGTAGTGCCTATGTCGTTTAAGGGACCTACATGTCCAATTTCGAATCTGTCCGGTTTATAGTTTAGGAGATTTTGTGATCAGTGGATTAGAAAGTCAGTCAGTGGCATTTGCCTTTTACAGTATATATACTAGCTATTCTCTGCGGGCTACATGGTATTTCAAAGGATGAATTTGCATCCATGTTAGGAAAGTAATATCTTTCTGTCACGTTTTAGGTTATTGGGGTAGGTACTTTTAGATTTCTCTAGATTCAATATTTTTTCGCTGAAAGAAGTTTGGGCCCCAGGCTTGCATTACTGTATCCTTGAAAGGAATCTACTGGTGTCACGAGGCGTTGTACAAGGGTCGTCGTCTTTCATTCTAGTAGCTTCTAAAGATACGTTTAAACGATGTAGGCTTTACCGTATGAACAGGGGAAGCTATAAGCACCTGCTAAGTGAAAGGGAGGAAGGGGATCGATAGGTTTTCGGGAAGTAGGTCACACTAACACCTACGTACATTTCTGTCTCACGACCAACGTCATAAGTCGTATCAAAAATAATCACTGTTTAAAACGGGATTTCTTAAAGCTAATTGTATCAAGCACAAAGCGTCCTTATCGTATTAATTTCGATTAAAAATGTCTACGTCGCCGAAATGAACGAAGACACGAGTAATCAAAATTGTAACACATTAATGTTTTAAGCATACGAATATGTATGAAAAAACTACTGCAAATCAAATCTTGCTATAGTGGTTGAAATCATCTCAAGAATTGTGAGAATAAGATTGCTTTGCAGTGGTTTTTTATACATATTACTTCGAACATTAATGTATTACAATTTCGTGGTTCTGTTCGTTTTGGCGACGTGGGCATTTCTAATTGAAATTACTGAGATAAGGGCGCTTTGTGCTTGATGCGATTAGTTTGAAGAAATCTTTTGTTAGACAGTGTTTATTTCTGATAAGTCATCTGATGATGGTTGTAAGACCGAAACATATGTAAATACGAACAAATTCTCAAACGAGGTGTAGCTGAAAATTAGAATATATGATAAAACTATAATCCATTCTACTAATACAGAAATTTTGTGAATATACTTCATGATAATTTGAGGTTCAAACAGAGCAAGACCAAGCGTGAGCTTTTTTAGTTTTAATAGTACCTTTTCGTTCTTAAGCTGATCATGGTCATGGTCAAAACTTGGAAGATTGTCGGCCAAGCACGACAGTAGGAGTTGCACCAACGAGATACCGTCCATTAGACTATGGTGTATCCTGACAACTATCGGATACAATATCTTCTGTTCGCTCTTCCAAAACACCGGTTTCGATCCCACCATAACTTCCCAAAGAGCTTTGTTGTTTTTAGGTAACGGTCTGTTGCTGAACAGCGATATGTAATCTTCCAGATCGTCCTCTTCGATCACGTCCTCGCTGCTACCTTCGAACGGTAAAGTTCTCACGCAATCGTTCACGGTATATTGGTCTCTGAGGAAGAAATGATAACCGAAGAATAATTGTCTTACACTTGCCAGCGTCGGAAATTTCTTAGGATCGTGGAAAAATTTCTCGTAAATGGTACTTTTCACAGCTTGCATGACATATTCCGAATCTCTGTCGCCGAAATTAACAATGATCAATATATTTATCACATTCCTGGTATAGGTATCTTCGGCGGCGAAAACGGATCCAGTGCCTTCTAGCATGCCGCTATATTTTCTTTTCTACTTGATCAAAATCGCGAAACGTACCAAAAATCTCATACTAGCGAATATCGCAATGACCGCTAGTAGCATTGGTAGGAAGAATATCGAAATAAGAATGTTCACGATGATGGTTAAGGCTTGAGGAAAAATGTTTGTCCGGTTGATATTTTCCATATTTTAGATCGCCTTGCTACTGGTGACGTTACCTGGAAACAATTTGTATTATTATTATTGTTACTATCTGTACTATTTGTATCTTTACATAATACAGAAAAATAGAAAACCTATTACACGACACCCCAATCATATTTAGTCACTGTGAATACCTAGTGGTTGGTTTTTCATTTTATTCCCCTCACTTTATATATATATACATATATAAAGGAATTTTTTTAATGGGCGGAAACTATTGAGACATTCATATACTTACACTTCTACATAAAAACTGAGGCCATGAGAACGGTTTCGAAGGGCCTAGGCCTTTGCTAGCTCAAAAAAACAATTGAGTCCATTTTTTGCAAGACAAAGGTATAAATTATGTTAAATATCATCAACTTCCGGTGCCAATTGGCCAATTTCCAGGTGATGATGAATAATTCTGTTATTTTTGTCTTCGGGATCGTAATTAGATACCCCAAAAATCCCCGAGTTTGTATTTCTGTCTCAAAATAACATGAGATCTGGAAAATTTGTTAATAATTTAAATTGTTTATAAACGGTCAATTTGTTAATAAAACAACTGTTGTGCCAATTTTCCATGGTGAGACTGAATGACCAATGAGTCTTATGACATCAAAAATATTTTGCAACAAGTTTCAGACAAAGATCAACTGTACAAAGATATTCCAATAGTTGCCGTTTTCTCGTCTAAAATGACTGTGCTAAAATCTCACGCAACGCATCACAATAACTTCTCAATTGGAAGTAGGTCATTTCGTTGGAATTGTAAACAATGAGGGTGTGTGCATAATATAGCTGAACCGTATAAAAATGCTTTAGATTGCGATGTAAACATGCGCTCATTAATAATCAATGTGCCAATTTACATCCGACAATCTCAATTAAAACTCGATTGCCCAATCAACATAACAACACTTAAAAGAACAGATTGTGTCTTTGGAAAAAGTTGTGTTATATTTTGGATCTTAGAAGTTGTATTTTTTACCTGAAATTCATAAAGTAATTCTATGATCATTTGAAACCTTAATTTTCCCACAGCATAACAGTTAGTACAGGAATTTAGCAATTTTCAAGGCGCATCAAGTTTGTCTGTAACTAATTGCAAAATAGAACCATGTAATAATATTAAGATGCGCGGAGGAAAGAGTGAAAGAGCCACTGTGTAACAGAGACAAAGAACGGTAGGTTCCTCCTTTTCATATATACCTGGAGAAAAAGGGGATATGGGCAACATACAGTGATATGCGAGTAACCGCAGAAGTTCTGAACAAAACCTTAACAGTAAAATCATCGGCCTTATGAAAATACTGAACTTTCTGGGTGAACTGTAATTATTAGAAGTGAGCCACAATTAATAGACCACATGTTCGCGGTGTAGGAATCGATATTCGGCCCACTCACAAAAAACCTTAATCGAAACCAATGTTCACTTAACCCCAAAAACCAAAAACAGCTTCGTAAATTTAGAAAAACGACATGCGAACGCAAAGTTAAATCTTCAAAAAGCAGTTCGAAATCTGGAACTGGTAGCTTTCGTGGTGTACAATAGCTGCAAATACGAACTGAACATAACCCATATGGTAAAAATTTAAACACTACTTACTATGTTGATATCACTTTTATTTGTAGCTCCCGCTGCTCGAGTTTAGGCGTTATTACGCCATCTTCAGCCAGTATTCAAAAACCTCAAGTAACGGAAGTTACAAATAAAAGTGTTCATCAACATAGTACTGTTTTAATTTTACAATAGGATTAAAATCTCATATCGCGTATTAAAGGGTGAAACGATATAATATTTTAACTAACCCAGTCATCAGCTATATAAAATTACTTTCAATCGATTCAGCTGTGGAAACAGTCTATTCAGGTGCTTGAATGGGCAGCAAGATATCACAGCTAAATTGGGGTTGTAAAGAATGATTCAACATGAAATACTAGAAGCTAGCGTTCACCTTTGAAGCTTTTGCAGAAACATAAAGGAACTATCTTGTATCTCCATTACTTCCACTATTAATTCCCTTCACTATAACTAGTAATTCGTTTTATATTGTTTTTAATTTTTTCATCTAATACACCAACTTATTATAAACTACATCTTAGCACAGTTGAATAAATTTGGGAATTCGGTTCTGTCCTATTACATACTCACAAATCCTTTCATACACTCATAATTTCAACTTACTTATATCGGTAACAATATCGTTGAAGTTGAGATAGTCTATGTGTAAGCTGTTCTAATAAGATATAATGTCTTCCACCATTCCACGGGCTCTGAATCCTTACACTTAATGTGATCCTATTAGAATTTTTATTTTTTTTGCTTTCACTTTTATTAATAAGATTATTGAGTAAGCCGTTGTTCTCTTCGGGACAATAATAATAAGCTATGACCTATATTATCATAATATAATATGTCAATACTCAGTTGAAATAAGTCAAAAAATATTTCTCCACGACCACTATATTAGGAAGTATCAATACGTCTGTTTTCCGTGAACAGAAGCCTTCTAATACTAGTTGATTAAAATTCATAATACCACGCTTCGATTTTATAGCATTTTATTTAGAATTATTATTAGTATTAACATTAACATTTATCTCAAGAACGATCTTGTCATTTTGACCAGAATTATTCAAATTCACTCGATATGGAGTTTCTAAAGGACTGGAAAGGTACATAACTTCGCCGACATTAGGTAGGACCTGGATTTTTTCAGCAATTGCCGTCTTGCTGGACGGTAACTTTCTGTTACCGTGGTCGATTTCCAACCACCGTGATTCTTGAGAGTGTTATTATCTCCGCCAGGTAATAGGGTGTTTTCTGAACCTTAGAATGATTGAAAACAAATCATCTTGCAGAATCGGGGCTACCATAAGTAAATCATTTAATGAGGCTCCCGTGTTAGATTTCGCTGAACCATCAAACACTACGCGTAATTTTGTGGTGAGACTACTTTCCTTCAGAACAGCATGATGCGGCAGGAAGTATTCTACTTCGTTGGAATTTTGATTTATTTCTTTAGTCATGTGACCTAACGTTTCGTATTCATGCATGAAATCAATGTATTGGTTTTTTAAATTGATGTCTTTGTTTAATTTTCTCTTTAAAGAGTAGAACCGTTTGAGATCCGCTGGCTTAGAATCACCAAGCTGTGAAAATGGGCCTTTAAACAATAGTTTAACTACAAATCGACCATTTTCATTTCTTGTAGTAGTTTTAGAAAATAACTCTTCCCATAAACTTTCTTCGTTAGAATATGAGTTATAGGAGGGCTGTAATTCCTCGAATTCCCAAAATTTTTCAATTTGCCTGTCTAAACTGATTTGATTCACATTGCCCAAATTACACAGAGCGCAGGAATTCTATTGTTTTGTTTTTGGATTACCAGTTGATAATTTTATTAGTTATCCTAGTTGGTTTTTTTGTGCTATTGAGTATTGTGAGATTCCTTTTGGATAATATTTAATTCAAATAATTCTTGTTCTTGAGTTCTTATGATAAAACGTTGAAAAACACAGAAAGCAATGTCATATTTTGCCTCGCCAGTTGTATGAATCTGAAAAAAGATTAAGAATTCAGTATCACTCAACATTACAATCATGAACATTCGAAATTATAAATGCAAGTTCATTTTGTGTGATAACTGCAACATTCCAGAATTTCGTAATAATGAAGAAATTGAAATTACTTCACATGACTTTGAAAAAGTTGAACATTTAATGCCCGTTATTACTTATTTAGGTGGTTATTATTACTCATATATTGCATCAAAAATAGAAAAGTGAAGTACATAAGTTGAATTCGGTTTCATCAGAAAATTTATTAGTTGAGGCGTGGTTTAACTTATCCCAAAGAAACTGTGAGCCATTTGGTCATATTAGAATATACGAATATTGTTTTCAATAAATTATTATTTAAAAATCACGAAGAACAGTTTCTTATAATTTCAAATAAACGTTTGTTTCGTTATGACTTAGTTTTGAAACATATAATAGCAGAGAACTATCTTCAAAATTTTGTTGGTTGTTAATGTCACACATTCTTAAATGCACACGTAACACATTGTTAAATAATTATTGCTCAAGAACTAATCTTCAAGTAAAAGGAGACAATCAAGTACATATAAGTAATCATCAAAATACATAGAGCAGCATTATTTTTACAATAATAACTTGTATATTATATGAATGGAATATATTTTGGCTTGAAATTGTAATTTTTCCTTCAACAAAACAACTGGAGTGAAATCAAGGACTTAATTCACGTTTGACGTCCTCGTTTAAACAGGAAATCCTCATATATGTCTTGTATTGAAGAGAGTATTACTTTATGACACCCGGAATAAACTAGAAATTTGTCCAGAAAAAGATTGAGCTAATCATGAAATATTCAGCAAATGACCTTCATATTCCCAAAATTTGAATATTTGGAATTTGAACCTGAAGACAGTATAATAATGTGAATTCTTAAACTTGGGAACCTTCATAATGTAATATATCATTCTTATGAATAAATTAAAGAAAAATTACTTCGTTTTTATACCATATTTGATAATAATAAGTATAAAAACCAATTAATTGTTCTTTCATTCAATCATGATAAATTACCATAAATTAACGGCTTGTACCATCGACTTTTTATATCATTTTCAAATATATCTATTAATTTTTATCTTATTGATTGATATAATTTTTGAATTGAATTATTGATGAATCCTCATTTTTTCATGAAGAAAATATGCAACTATTGTTGTTACGTTTTTATAAACTGAATTAGATAAAAAATTCAATGGTGGAAGCCATTACTTTGTGATAATTTATCATATTGATATAATGAAATAAGACTTATGTTAAATAAATAAATCATGACTATAGTTTCGACTTACTCAAGTATCTCTCATTTCATTAGTATCGTTTGAAGATGATACACTAGTGTCGAAACTATAGTCACGATTTGTTCCAATAATATATGTGATAAAAAACAAAGTAAAGGTATTTAATTTTATTATAATTGTAGTACCCTGAAAAAGCAATAAATTATTGTGAAATATTGGTATAGAATAATAGTTTTCTTTTGATTATCCAGCTACATACTGATATGTTCGTAAAGAAAAACCTATTTTAAATTTCCACTAGTGGCGGTCAAACCCTCAAAGTTTCATCGATGACAGACTTTTCGAAATATTTTGTTTTATTCACTATAAACGAAACGAATTATCGGGATTCAGTAACGAGACGTTTTCCTTCAATCTGAGAGTTGGGATTGTCAGATGATTATCTAAACTCGCCCGTCTGTCGTATCTCTCAGGATTTACGTTTAGTCGCTTCGTTCATTGAAATGCATTTCACTTCGCTCTAACGGAACCGAACATTGATGATCGTCACCTGTTTTAATAACTAATTCGGAGATATAAAGTGGGAATACAGGGCAATCTATCGAATTTATTGTAACTGATTATTTCCCTCGTTGTACAGGTGTTCTAAATATACAGGATGTTTCATTAATGACGTACAAACGTTGAAGATCAGATTTTTTGGGTCAAAATATGACAGAAAGTTTATCCTAAATAGCCAAGATTATTCATATTTTCATACTTTAGTATCGTTTGAAGATGACAAGCTAGTGTCGAAACTATAGTCTCGTTTTGTTTCTATAATATTGTGATAAAAAACAAAGTAAAAGTGTTTCACTTTAAAAATGTTGCATTATAAATAGTCTGCTACAAAAGTACTATACATACACATTCGGTGGATTAATGAAAAGTTTATTCTCAAACCAATATTCAAATAATTCTGAGCTTGTATTAGCAACAATCAATATTAGATTTCCAAATTGTTAATAAATACTTACAGCGCATTTGAATTCGATATTTAAGTCATCAATTTTTTTATTCTTCCGTTGAATAATGATCAGTAAATGCAGCCGTACGTATTGAAGATGTTCAATGACATTTTTTCATGTTGTTGAAATCCTCTTTATTCAAAAATATAATTATATCATAAAATATTTATTAAGAATATAAAATAACTATATTGAATTAATTATATTAGGCTTAATTGCTGCTGCTTGATTAGATGTATGAATATGGATATAAATAAATTATACAATATTATAATCTGAAAGTGAAAATATTGTTGCTAATTTTTTGTTTGTGAGGTTCATTTGGTTTTTATCACACGTTTATCTGTTCGAGGTAAATAGTTTTAAGAACATCATTACACTTTTTACTTCACACGGTCTGGATTAAGACACTTTCAAACTATTTTAATTGATTCAGTGTATATGAAACTGAAGTTAACAATGAACTGAATTTGGAACCAAAACTTCCATCAACACGAGACATTTGGAGAAATTAATGCCCCTATATCTCCTATTTCATATCTAAGGTATTAGGGATGACACATTTCGCACTTGAGCTATATACACTTTCAATTTCTTCTTCTAATCTGTGAATATTCTTCAATACATTGTTATTGTATACAATACAGCTGACAATCATTGATCGAGGAAATTATGTATATATCGACTATCAACCCCAGTTGAAATCTCTCACTATGAATTATCAATAATATACCAATGCCTAAAAGAAATGACATAATATTATAATCGCAGTAATCGCTACAATAAGAGTACGAATTTGACTATATTGAAAAACGTGTTCAGCTGCACAAATATTCCACAAAATGATTGTGAATATGCAGAAGGTTGTTTTAAAAAATAATAAAATATGACCTTCGTCTAACAATTTCAAAATTTGATTTTTTCACATTTGCCTTTTTACATAGTTTCTTAACCCCCATTCTTTCCGCTCTGAAAGAGCTATAGCTCGGAAAAGGTGAAGTTTTCATTAAAATTGTAAGGATGAAAAAGTTGTATTATGGGCCCAAAATTTATATATATCTTTTTCTTATTTCACAACTCTTCCATTCGTTTGAACAGGTTAAATCGATAAGTCGTCTCATTTTTTGTCCGAAGATTTAATTTGCAACGCTTCTTTTTCATGAACCTTCAAGAACACACAAAATGTCTTTAAAATTCATTCTGCGGATTCTGATTTAGAGTGAAAATGTTACATTGACTGGACCAAATATGTTATGACATTACATACAATTTGTACCAGCCATACTTACACGGAAACTGATAATCATTTGAAAATATTTTTCTTTATGGTAATAAAAAAAGGCTTGTTAAATAACTTAAGCGACGAAATAATTGACATAGTTTCTGAGGAAAGCAGTTTGCTTATAAAATTTTTATTCATTCCTATACTCAAGATACCTAATATAAGTTTGTCACAAAGTCCGATTAATATATTTTTTAACTTCCCTAACACTTTATTGTTATAATAAACAATAAATGTAGGTGGCTTAAAGCAACGCAGTTGCAGTAGAAAGGCTAAGGGGAGGGGGGATTGAGGTCTTAAAAAATTTTAGAATATAAATTTTCATTCCTAATAGTTCTTCACGTTTTTGTGCGTGTCTATATGATTTCATGATAAAATACAATGAGACTATATTCATATAACAGATAGTTTTCTTATTATAATAGTCGAAAACCAAACTAAAAAAGCGACCTAGTGAAATGAGATTTTGAAACCACAAATGTGAATGTTTGACCTTGCTGACTGACCATCAATCATAAGTTTAGTTAACTGTCAATGTCTGAAGAAGTTAGAACTTAAATGTTGCTTTTCGGAAGTTGGAGAATAAAGCACACGAAACTTGTAACATATAATTTAGAGTTAATACAGACAAATTGCTTCTCCACACTGTGGCATTCTTCTCGAAGCTAGCAGTTATCAACTACCACTGAAATTGAATAGTTGTAATTATTAAAAACGAATGAAATTGTAATGAATTTTCTTTCTTGTGAAATTGAGGAATAAAAGTCAGCATTTGACATTCTCTATTGTGGTAAAATATCACTCCTAGTCGAAATTCCCGTAAAATTCATCAGAATTTAACATTATAACAAATAGATATACTCCGGCGGATTCAGCTACACCATTTAAGTATAAAATGGCTCCATTTAATTGTCTCGTTCATAAATGATTAAACGTCCCCTTGAGCCAGCAAAATTACAACAACAAAGTTGAGAAACTTTTGCAAATTGCATTGGACAATGGTTTCGACGGATCTTTGATAATTCAAAGTTCAAAAGTTGCAAATTAATAAATTCCACAAGTTGCTTAATAAATTTGCAATACAACCAGTTTATAGGTGTAACAACAACCTAAAAAACCGTATAAGTAACAACACATTTGCTAAAGTTTCGGACTACATCCGGGCTTTACAAAATCGAATGTGAGTCGTGTTTAAAATGATATGTGGGTATAATCTAAAGGAACATTCTAACTTGGTATGAAGAGCATTTTGCCCATATAAAGAAAAATCAACGTTAGTCTAAAATATTTTGAATACATGTCACACCATTTCTCAAGAAAGTTTATCACTTTTAAAGCACAGTGCAGACAAATGTCTAGGTAATTTGGAAGTGATGGAAATGTAAAAACGACAAAGCAATATACTAAATTCCGATTTATCTCCAGCTGAGTGTAACCCCTTGTTTGCATTATTATCCCCAATTAAACAGGCAAATTTTGATTTACAATTCAGTTTACTCTGTCCTTCCTGTCTGACCCATATATATCTTAGAGCAAAACCCACATGTCAGCTTGTAAGCCCCACATTTGTCTTCATCATTATTTTTGAATTCTGCGTTTTATACGCTACGTCAATACCTAGAAAATCTAGATAGACTGATAAACAACATCCATCGCCATCGCCGCACAATAGTAAGTAATAATAATAATTTTATTAGTTCCTAAAAATTGCCGATTGGCGTAGGACATGTCAGATAAGTACACAGAATATCTTAAATCTAGTATTATATTTCTATCTTATCACAGAGAAACTCTTGTATCGTGTAGTAGCCTCTACTTGCTAAAAAATGTTCAAGCTTATACTTCAACGAATTTATATTAAGATCTCGAACCTGAATCGGAAGTTTGTTATAGATTTTGATTATTGAATGTTTCACATTTTTCTGAAGGTAGGTAAAGTTTAATTTATCCAATGTAAGATTATTCTTAGATCTAGTATTATGTTTATGATCATCTATCTGGTCTTCAAATAGATCTTTATTTTGTGCTACGAACTTTACACACTCCAATATATATAAACTTGTTGATGTAAGTATGTTTCGCGAGATAAAATGTCTTTTACAACTTTCACGATTTTTTAAGTCAAGAATATTTCTGAGGCATAGCTTTTGGAGAATGAAGATTCTTGACACGTTAGTCGAATTACCCCAGAAAATAATACCGTAGCGAATTCGGGATTCTACATGGCTATGGTAGACAGTAAAACATGTTGCTAAGTCAACCGTAAGTCTTAGTACTCTAATAGCATAGCAGAATTTGAAGAGGTTTCCTGCTAAAACATCAATGTGATGATGCCAGTTTAACCTTGAATCAATTACTACCCCTAGGAATTTGACACTATTAACTGGCGTCAAAGTAGTGTCATTTATAATAATATTGAGATGATTTTGTATATGCTTATGGGAAAATTCAATTAGCTGCGTTTTATTTACGTTCATTTTTAATTTATTCTCAGTAAACCAGCTTTGAACCAGTTTCAGTGATTCTAGGATTTTGTCTTCAAGCTCTTTGTCTGTATCTTCACCAAATATCAAGGATGTATCATCCGCGAACTGAACAAGGATATAAGCTATTATTTCGGGTAAATCGTTTATATACAGCAGAAATAATAAGGGCCCCAGGATTGAACCTTGCGGTACACCTTTAGTATTTATAATTTTGCTGAAACTTACGTTTTCGCCAAGATCATTTATTTCTGTTACATATTGATTTCTATTGGTAAGATAAGATTTTATTAGTTGCAGAGAAACACCCCTGAAACCATACTGCTCCATTTTAGTAATTAATATGTCATGGTTTACGCAATCGAAAGCCTTGGATAGATCTATGCACATTGCCAATGTATGTTTTCTGTTGTTAAGAAAATTTATGATTTCGCCAAGAGCTACATATATTGCCCTAGTGGTAGTTCTCCGCTTTCTAAATCCGTTTTGGGAGTCGGAGAGAAGAGACTCATTTTCAATGAAATTGATAAATCTTCCATGTATAGCTTTCTCAAAGATTTTGCTCAGATTTGAGAGTATTGCAATTGGACGATAATTGTCTATATCACATCTTGAGCCTTTTTTGAAAACTGGCTTGATCTTAGCAGTTTTTAATTTTTCTGGAAATATCCCAGTTGTAAAGGTTAAGTTAATTATAAAGCTTATAGGTTCTGCTATGATGTGTGCTACTTTTTTCAGGACATTCATGGGAATCTCATCCTCTCCAATGGTTGAAGAATTTTTGAGCGTCATGATAATATTATAAACTTCATTTGCAACTGTTGGCTTTAAGAAAATGCTTTTATTGGTGGAATTTTTAAGTTTCAAATTCGCTAAAGGTCTTTGTGTTTCTTCTATTGGTCCGGATTGAATGAAAAATGCATTTACAAAATCCAAACAGTCAGTTTCAGATGCCGAGTTCACTTTAATGTGTTTGAGAATATTTATGTTTCTGTCAGAGACATTTTTCCCTAGATATTCATTTACTACACTCCAAGTAGCCTTGCATTTATTTTTCGAGGATAGAATGTACCCGATATTGCACATTTTCTTAGCTTCAATTATTACATTTTTTAAGATACTACAGTACTGCTTGTAATATTCTGATGGTATAGAGTCTAGTATACTTTGTTAAAACAATTTTCTTTTATTTTTACACGATACTCTGATTCCTTTGGTAATCCAAA
Organism: Endomychus coccineus; assembly: GCA_958510875.1. Classification (NCBI taxonomy): domain Eukaryota; kingdom Metazoa; phylum Arthropoda; class Insecta; order Coleoptera; family Endomychidae; genus Endomychus; species Endomychus coccineus. The sequence continues at coordinate 304,406,439 of OY294067.1, read as the reverse complement.
TATTATGTTTATTACGTTGGTTCACAATTTTTGGTTGGACTATTAGATTTATGGTGGTATTCAATTTATTTATAAAGTGATTATAGGCGATATTTGGATTTACCTGATTATAAACACTTCTCCAATCTTCATTTTGAAGTTCATGAAGGATATCATTAAGTTTTATATCAGAAAAGATTTTTTTTAATCTAAGGCCACACTGTCCTGCACTGCCTGTGCTAACCCTGATAACTTGCCCATGATGATCGGAGAGAGCAGTTGTTAGAACTTCTCCTTTATATTCATTTTTAAAATTGATAAAAATATTGTCAATTAAAGATTGTGACACTTTTGTTACCCTTGTGGCACTAAATATAGTTTGGGTGAAATAGTAGCTGCTAAGAATATCTAAAAATTTTTTAGTATTGGTGTTCTTGTTCAATAAACATGAATTAAAATCACCACATAATATTATTTTATACTTTTTGTACTTAGTGCAGTTGTGATCTAGAAAATCAATCAAGATGTCGAAAAATATATCTACCGACCTAAGTGGAGATCTATATATACAAATTATTACAAGAGCGAGAGATTTACTTACTGCACAAGAGCTCTCGAAATTAAATTCATTGTTTTTTTGTTTCAGTTCATTGTCTTCCTCGAAATCTGCTTTATAGTGCATGTAGATGCAGGTTCCTCCATGAATAGCGGTTTCACGACTGTATGAAGACACCAAATTGTAACCTACGAAGTTTTGTAGGAAAAAAGCAAGAATTGGCTATTATCTATATTTGAATGAAATTTAATATATTTAATGAAATTCAATTATTCCATTATCACATAATATTATATACCATTGTGCGATTATGAACCTATTTCCCAGCTTATAACAAAGCAACATCGCGAATTATTACAATAATTACTTAATTACCTATTTTATCAAAATGATGAGAGGAATAATAATATATGCTGGAAATTAAAATCAGATGAATTGAATAATTGTTCCCAAGAATTATGACCTATGTTACCCGTTATTAATATTTACAAACTCTAGAATTATGATAGAAATTTTACCGTGTCAGGCCGAGAGGTGAATCCTGAAAAAGCCGATGTGGTTCTTCTTTAGAGAAAAGGAAAATTATAAGGTACGTCAATCAGGGGAGGCCTCATTGAATCCCAAACGCTTGGTGTTATTCTCGATACTGGACTGAAAAGGGAGGTGAAAAAGGCTTTGGGTCAGTTTGTGCATGCAGGAGCTTTCGCAAGCACATGACCCACCCATCACATCCTTTGTGTGGTAGCCGGCAGGAATGGTTTTGTGCCGTCTGGCGCTGGATAAGGCTCAGAGATGTGCCTGCGTGGGGATCACGGGCACTGTGAGGACCAGCCCCACTAGTAGGGTCCTGTGAGTGGAATTTACATACTCTTATGCCTTTTGACTAGTGTGAACTACCAAACGCCCGAAATGTACCTCTTTTAAAAGTGACCGTATCGAAGAATTTCTTTTCATCAGCATTCGGTCTATAATGTGTACGTCGATCGTATGCTGCGAAATATTAAAAAAAAAACATTTGACTGGCCGTTTAAGATTAGATCTTTTGATAATTACGAAGTGGCGTAATAGATATTATGAATAATAATCACAGCACAAAAGAAACAATATATTCTCAAACGGCCTTTGTTTGAAATCCGTAAAACGGGGGGATACTTTGCATCAGTTTTTGTGATTCCTTCTAAAACCATTAAGAGAATTACCCTAAGTATACTAATTGATGTGAAGCTAGTGATATAAGGAATTCATTGATGGGACACACTAGAAGTTTAAAGTTAAACTGTTTCATGTTTTTTTGTTTGTTAAAAAGTGATGCAATGTTGGCTAAAGGACATCGGGCATCTTTGCATCACTACATGGAAACCATTGTATTTGAAAAATAAACAGCGGATATGCAAAGTTAACTCATTAAAAACCTCTATAAACATTTACGAGCAACATATGTTTTATCTTAGTGACATCTAGGGAGTTGCATAGTAATTCATTGAAATAGGTCACTATATAGTATGGAATGCGACATTCGCAGTTTCGCTAAAACTTTTCATAACATTAATATATGTCGATATCAGTTTTTTCCGAACGGCGACGCAAAATTTCCCTTGCAGGTGCAAAGTATCCTCGTTTTACAGCATCTTATTTGATTAAACATACTAAAATATTTTCAACGAATCTTCCATTTTCCATTTCCACCTTGTATGTGCATTGTCATCCAATGTGGACCAAATTTAATGTCCCTCTCATTAAAATTATAAAATTCATTCAATTATTATTAAAGAAACTACTTTGCTAGTACCCTCTGTTTCGTATTTTAACACATGATGAGAATGTCTATATTCGCTCAATTTCTTCGTCTAGTCGTTGAATATTTTCCAGAACGTTGTCTAATATACGCTGGCAATCATCCTTCGAAGGAATCAAAGATTTGTCGACCAGTAAGGCCATTTGAATTTTCTCATCAAAAGTCAAAATTGATGCAGCAAAGCCTGAAAAAAATCATAAATGTTTACATTAACTGCGATATTTGGTGTCTAATATAGAATCAAATATTTAGATTCCATTTAAGAATATATCCAGAAGAAAACTGGCCGTTTTACTAACATCTACCAATGGCATTATCAGAGCAGACTGGAACGAAAGCCGATCCGCAAGTGATGCAAGATTTTCCTCACCATTAAGAGAATGTGCAAAATCAAATTTGATATTCGGTGAGGTTTAATGTTATTGCTAAATGTCAACTCACCCATACTGGCCCTGTGAGCTGTCCAGAAAATGATGTTATCGATACTATGACCGTTGAACGTGTTTCTTGCTGGGCCTGGCATATTACTAAATGTTACAGAGCACTTCTGACCCGAATGAACCATCGGGACAAGAAGTGGCAACGGTAAAATTTCACATATCTTCATTACCCAGTGATTAATCTGAAATTTAATTGTGATTATTGAAAACATGGAATAGCCGAATGATTTGTGATATTCGCAATGATAATTTGTGAGTTTAGATGAGATTGAAGATCGGAATTTATGAAGGTAGATTTTTTTAAGGTTTTCCATAGTTCAAAAATTAAATACTTTCCATTCGATATTTGTGATAATTAATGACATCTATAATTACCTGAAGTTGCGGAGAATTCTGGAGTAAGCTCAATTCCGTATGGACCCTTTTCAATCTGGATAGCATCGGTTTCGGTGAACAAATGTGTCCAGTTGGGATGGTAGTGGAGGCGAAACTGAACGTATTCGCAAGTTTAGGTAATATCACATTTTTCCCATCTTTGGGCACAATATTCAACATGAACTTGAACGGCATAGTGACATTCAACGTAGGTGGTATATTCTCACATTTCTGAAAAAACGCATTTTGAAGAATTTCAACCCTAATTCAATTATTCATGTATTATTTTTTTATTTTGCTGCTTCAACTTTTCTGGTGTTAAGACTAATCTATAATGTTGGTAGAACATCGTGTGAGCCATCGATGGAGTGTTGGGCTTTGGAAATACCTAACTAAACAAAGAGTCCAGCAACTTCGTCGTGCGATAGAAAAAGTCTGGTCAGAAATATGTTTAGCAGGCCTCGAACCTGACCACGAAAGGGTGACCAGTCTGAGCTCGTCTAGTGTGCACATCCTAGTGACAGGGTGATGTTGGTGGAAATACCTAGCTGGAAATTTGAGAACTTGAGAACGAAGTATCCGAAATTCTTATTTCAAGATTTAAATGACGTCGCACTTACGTCATCAAAGTGTGCCGTGGCATAGTTACATTAAATTAATCACTCGGTGGTATCATAAAAGTAAGGTTGATTGTGTCAATGAATTTTGACAGCTTACATGACGGCATAATATAATATAAGCAATATTGATTAGGTAGTTAAAAGGTTTACGGCATGAACAAACATCACAAATGAACATGCCAATCTTTGTCGATATTTGAATAAGGTTCAATTTATTTTATGAATAAACACATAACGGTGCAGACTTCACAAGAAGAATTACGTGAATCCAAATTATTCAAAGACTGCATTGAGTCAATACAAATCAGTGCAATATTGGTTTCCAGTGCGAAAAGACGATCCTCGTAGAGGTCTCATAAATTATCGAATATATATGCCAAGAGAATTCAGCTCTTAAGCATGCGTAAAGAGAAAAATGTTTGTGCACGAATTGCCAGATGAAAATAGGATATTCCAAAATGGGACTATTGGCCGCACGGGCAAATAGTATTCCAAGTTGGCAATACTTGGTTCAAAAACTTCCAATCCAGATCACCATGATGATGGTCAATTCGAATGAACTTTCAATGCAATGACATGGAGTATAATCTGACTTCTTTAACGATTTCTAATCATTATTTGTAATATGTTCGGTTCCTACGAGTAAGGAGGGAAGTGATCTAAGGATCACAGATTATTTGAATAGTGCAAATAGCTGGAATATACAGGGTTTTCCGGTTTGCTTCGGCCAAACTGTAACAGGTGATGGAACTCATCATTTTAAGCAAAAAAGTTCATATAAACAAGGGGCCGATCTCCAACATGATTCACAGATTAAAAATTAAGCTTTTATGCACCTGTTCATTGACCAGTATTACTAATTATTTAAGCAAGCTTTATACAAAAAAGATACAGGATGATATTTTTTTTATCAAATGAAAGGCTCTGCGGCATACTTTTATAGACCAGTTAGAAACTGGCTACATGAAAACTCTCCAGAATGGCCACCTCGGTCTCCTGACATGAATCCGTTGGATTTTTTTCAACGTTCACGCAACACCAATGAATACACGGGAAAAAGCAGAGGATTCGAGATGAAGCAAACTCTATTACGCCTCAATACATATAGTAGAGGAAATAAAGCACTAAAATGAGCCAAACCTTCCAAAGTCGGCGCAGCTGGACGGATTGAGATGCGGTTCTTCATTCGATTGAGAAAGTGATTTAGAAATTTTGTGCCGAGTTTGTTTAATTTCTTTAAATTTAATATATTTCTACAGCCAAAAAATGCATTTTTCTGAGTGCACTTCTTGAGATGATAAAAAAAAATGGACTCGAATTGATTTCTCGGGGGTTTTTGGGGTTTGACATTGATATGCTATCAAAAAAATTCTTTGAGGTCCCCTTGGACCATCCATTTTGCATTTTGCATTTTGCGGACTGTATAACGTCTGCGAAGTACTCACTTCGCGTGCGGTTGTACAAAAAAATATTAAAGTACTCACCAATGATTCGAAATATTCAGCGAGGCTAGTAGACAGTGCACTCAGTATGACATCAGTGAAGAAAATACCATTAATCTTCTTCCTCATTTGTTTAATCTGCGTCACAGTCTTATTTTCCTGGTCCGCAATAGCCCACACTGCTATCTTCTCGCCAGACAATTCATGAGGTACCTGTAGAATGGTTTCATCTTTTGAAACCATTCCTTGCAAAAAAACATGTCCAGGAGCGTGAAAGAAGGCATTAAGAACACTCCATATCCTAAAAATCTTAGGAATTTTCGGTATTTTAGCTTCTATCTTCTGTAGTTCGGCCAAATCATCGACACCTTTCGGAACTTGATCTATAAATCTGTTGAACATAACCATGAAAATCGTGATGCCGTCACCCAGGCAATGGTGCATTCGTAACAATATTGGATATCTGCCATTTTTTCCACGCCATTTGGCAGGTCTGGTGCTCACCAAAACCTCCCATAGTGCCGAGTTTCCAAGAGGTAGATCCCGGTTGGAGTTAAATGACACGAACTGTTGGATATCATCTTCATCGACGTATTCTTTCTGGTCTACGTTCACTTGGAATTCTGATCTTCTCACACAGTCGTCCACTTTGTATTCGCCTTTGGTGTAGAAACCATAACCGTAGGCTTTCTTTTTGAGGTTACTCAATTTGGGAAGTACGTTCGTATCCTTGAAAAATTCATTGTACATTTTCTGCTTGATGGTATCGAAGATGTCTTCTGGTTTTTCATTCTCAAAATCGATAATCATAAGCATATTCAAGACACATTTAGAGTTGTCGTCAACCGCCCAAACACTATCTTCTCTGTGAAGCCCCCCATATTTCTCCTTATATTGAATGGATAGTAGAATATCAACTATTTTTCTATAAATCAGGATGACTGTTATCAATGTTAGGAGAATCGGTGAAATTGCCATAAACAGAATGAACAGAACCGTGTGTATAGAATTCGTAATAAAAAAATGCATTTTACTATAGTTATTGTTGACTTGACCTATTTTAATCAATCTCCACCAACTATAACTATTTCGCGATAACAATAACGTACAATATTCGTTGTCTCATATTATATACGCTCTCCTAATAGAGGGAATGAAAATAATATTAATATTATTCAAATTATGTGTGATTGAACAAGAGCTTAAGAATCGTGGAATCCCAATTAACATAAAAATAATACAGAATAATGATAGTCTGTATTATTCATAATGCTTTTAAGGAAATATGAAGAACAAAGTTCATCTATTCTATCGGCGAAAAATTCTAGAAACATCCAGATAATCTAAGCTGTGATATTACCTTCCCAACATTTGAAAACCCATCCTCGAAAGTTCCACTTCGCACATGATCACACAACGGATGTGTTAGGTGCCAGAACAGAGTTAATCACCGGAATAAAGGCAGTGAACTGTGTAACGTGAAGGTTTTTCCCTGCATTAAATACTGCTACAGAAACCAATAAAATCAGTTTCAGATCAAGTTGCAAGTCTGCCCTGAAGAAGCCACCTTTAATGGTTGGCGAAACGTCGGCATCAAGTCGTGCTATTATGACGCGGAATCCATCCGGTAGCCAAGAATTTGGCCGAAGCTACTATTAAAGACATTGATACTGCTACTAAGATATTCACGGGCACAATAGAAAACATAAAATAATGAACAACTAATATAGAAATCAGAAATTCCCAATTTAAATTGGAAAAATGGATAACCCACAGCAGTAAGCCGCAAACATGAATTACATGCCATAAAAAGGAAATTCTCGACCGAAGAAAATATTAAAAACTATAACAAATATAGGAAACTATTATCAGAATGAAATCTCTAAAAATAAGAACAATTCGTCCAGCTTTTATGACGCTGTGTTAATGAATTTACAGCAAAATCACAAAACGTTTTAAAAAATAATTGATAGTGACGATGGTGATCTTACGGATAGGAAACCGATAACATATGAATTCAGACTTTTTTCTCAAATAAAAAGTCAAAAAATGGCAGAAATAATAAAACAAGATAATAACATGCATCCCGAGATTTTAGTTCAATTGAGAAAATCATTATTTCTAAGAGGCACAAGGAGGTGAAGTATTCATGAATTGCAATTTGAAATGGGACATCCATATCACCTTCGTCATAAAAAAGTTACGCAGTACATTATCAAAGCTTATCGAATATTCTGAAAATTGACCACCTTCAATTACTATATTATGCTTTAGTTGAACCTCACTTAAGCTATGGAATCTCAGCTTGGGGAGCGGCAAACAACAACAGTGAGTAACAATAATAGCAGTGGGTAATATTTTTGAAATTTATTATTTTTTAAACAAATAACACACGTATTAGTTTTCAAAGGGTGCAAAGTTTGCTAAGAACGTCGAAAAGTTTGATTCTATTCTATTCGATTCCTTGGTACACTGATTTTCAGTTAAATTATATTCTTGAGAATGCAACTGGTGAAGTGACTGTGAGACGGAGGCTTAAGAGTATTGCCCAGGGTGATTCTGAGATGGATTTATCTGAAATGACTGAGTTTGTGATGGATAGGTAATTACGGAGTAGCGTAATAGACTTAAATCTGATTGATTTGTATAAAGAAGATGAATGTCTCTGAAATCCAATACATGATACTTATAAAAATAAAGCATCGAAAATGCATGTCTGGAACTAAATAGCTGAGTACCATTACCTTCGAATAGTAATGATGATCCACCACCGTCCTTTTCTTCTTTGTAAGACAACTCCTTCTGTTGTGGCTCCGATAATTTTGATACAATTCATCAAGGATACTAAATTTCAGATCAAATGGTATTTTATACCGCCGCGTACATCTCATTTCGAGGGTTTATGCTAAAGTGATGTACGTTCTGCCAGATTTATCGGAACCACAACCTTTTTTCCTTCTCTTCTTATATCCGGCTCGAAGAATCAATCTTTTTATATAAAGTCTCGTGTCGCTGTTATTCAAGTGGACCATATCTTTTGAATATAATCAAACAAAATCTTGTTCGGTATAACTTGTATTATATTGAATATAACATGAATCATATAATATTATGGTTAATATTGTACAATGCAACAGAAACAAACGTTGTTGAATAAATTAATTATGAAACTATCAAAATTGACAAGCGTCTCTTTTCCAGAGCCAGTCCTTATTGAAAGGCATTGTTCATTAAAAAAATATGCACTCATATATTTCAAATATAGCGCAGTTTGCTACTACACTATGATTGACACTGATTTTAACTATATACCAGCGTAGTCTAAGAATCAGTGTATGGATCAAAATCGACTTTTGGAAACTATGAGGCGTATAGCAGGCTCTTTAGAATTGTCTAATCAATGACCTGGCGGCCTCAATCCACTCTACTCTATTTAATGTATGCAAAAGTTGAGAATTAGTTAATATTTGTAGTAATTACAGCTCCCGATGATATTGTATTGACGAAAATAGCCAAAACTTTGCAGAGGTTGTGAATAATAACTTTAGATCATTATCATACAAGGACAGTTGGAATTTCTAGTAAGAATTTTCATACAAACTATAATATCGTTATAAACTGAAAAATGTTTCTACTGACATCTAAATTACGAACTAGTGAGTTAACTTCATCTTTTAAGACTTTTTTATTATATTTTTAATGCACACAATGCCTGAAGGATGTGTTGCATTCTTCACATTCGTGATTTTCTCATTTAATGATAAATAAATATACATGCAGAATATGCAAGTTTCTCATAAAACGAAAAAGTATATTGAAATAACCTAGAAATCTTTTTTCAAAAATGAACGAGAGTTATTTGGAATCTTCAGGCAAGATTTGCCTTAAATCAAAGAAGGAACAAAGAAGAGAGACGAATAGGTACCTTTTGAATATTGTGAGTTTTGAATAGAGATTCAAACGTTATTTTGATTCTCAGAAGTGGATAAGTGTTCTCGAAGCTAATTATTCGAATATTTGTTTAAAAATTCTCATTTATTCAAATTCTAGATTACATAGTATTAAGTTTCATTAATACATAAATGTTCATTGCCTTTGATGAACCAGCTGAAAACATCAAGTCAAAGAGACGGGCAAACATAATAACGGAGTAATTTGACGGAAATTGAGTTGAATGACTATGCAGTTAAAGATGTATAGGCTGCTTCTCAAATATTTTTCGATAGTGTTCCTAGGGCTCCTAGGATTTGCGTGTAACATTTGACAATCAATTACATTACAATTTACATATTGACAAATATTTCGAAAGGATCTTTCAGATTGTGTGGTTTCCTCAAGAGACAAACTTGTGATTTTCATGACATAAATTGCATAATATTATTATTATTATTTAACTTTTTGCTACTTCCTATTTTTGAGCAGTATTGTACGATTTGAAACTCATTATGAAATTTATGTTAATCGTATTGTGCGAGTTCAAAGGAAATATGTAAATTATTAACTAATTATTTAAATTGAAAATAATTAAAAATGATTTTGATTATTTTATGTTCCAATTTTTGCTCTCGCTCTATAGAAACTGGGCAGAATATGCTATCCATACACCTACAACCACCATGTGTAGTATTATCAATAACCTGCATTTTATGATGAAAACTATTTAAATACTTACTGAAGTTAAATTTTCTATTCTGCTTCTATTGTTTATTATTTATGCCTCAAATACATTAACTTTGTTTGCTGGAAATATACTCAGTTATTGTTCTCTTTATGTTATCTTATGCTTATATTATTCCAGACTTTGCGCAGTGAATAATTATCAAATAAATAAATAATCAATTGATTTTTGTCTTAATTTAGTATTCTTAGAGATACTAAATGTACATATTTTTTAAAAGTTTTTTTTGGTTCAGTCGGTCGTTTTCCAGATATATCGTCATTTTCAGAAACAAAAACTGAATGACCTGGTAACATTTTGGCCTTAAGAATTTATGATCTGGCATCATAAAATGTTCAAAAACGTTCATACACCAGAAATGTTAAAACAAGCATAATGTTTTCTTTATAGAAAGTGTAAAAGTGAAAAGTGCGACGTATGGCTATTGGCTACCACTCTATACCCACTACTGTATAGTAGTACCTTATCTTATTTGAAATTTGATTACCTGGTTATTCTTAAACAATATCAAGCTGTAAGCATGTAGTATCTATCTTTCTTAAGAGTACATTCCTAGATTGAATGAGGGCTGCAAGGTGCAATGAATTCAGTAGAACATACTAAATAAATATTGTTTAATTGAAAATAAACACTTGTAACATAATGTAAACTTATAATAACTAACAGATCTATCAATTCTTTGCGAAAAAGCATTGTTTCATTATTTATAGGAATGTCTACTACATTCAAAATTTTAAAATAAATAGAATTATAAAGAGGGACAAAGTTTTTCCGAAATATTTCTTATCTTTCGTATAAACACATATATTTCTAGGTAATCTAGAAAAATCTTGAAGTAACCACAAAGCAAATATGAATGATAAGACCATACAAATCACCATTCTCTCCAACGGTTATCTACTTTCCTCTAAAATGAAGGATTCATGTCCTCTCACATTTTAGAAAAAATATATTATGAGTAATAACAGCACAAAAGGAACAATATATTCTCAAACGGCCTTTGTTTGAAATCCGTAAAACGGGGGGATACTTTGCATCAGTTTTTGTGGTTCCTTCTAAAACCATTAAGAGAATTACCCTAAATATGCTAATTAATGTGAAGCTAGTGATATAAGGAATTCATTAATGGGACACACTAGGACTACTGTAAACTGTTTCATGTTTTTTGTTTGTTAAAAAGTGATGCAAAGTCGGCTAAAGGACATCGAGCATCTTTGCATCACTACATGGAAACCATTGTATTTGAAAAATAAACGACGGACCCCCCCTGGATATTCAAAAACAGCTTAAAATAAAAGCATTTTTATCTAAATTCATAAATTTCACCATGTCGACTAAAAATTTAAAACAATATCACAATATTACATACTTTAAAATGAAACAAAGTCACTGCAAAAACGCATTATGCGAAAACTCTTCCAAAACAATTTGTTTTCAGTTCGCTGTACTCAGTACAGTGTACTGTAAGATTTTATTAAGAAGCGGAGGCGGGGCGGCCAAAGATGGCGCCAGTGTCTTTTTCCGTCAGCTGGTCAGCTGGATCTGGACCTGTTTAGTTTTGATACTAGGTCTGTTCATTTGTGTCCCTGCTAATGCCTAGAACAAGCTGAACAAATCAGTTAATGTCATCAGAAAGCAGATAGTAGTAGCTTAGATTAGCAAAGAAGAATGACTGCAAACAAACACTTTTCGACACAGACAACATAGCCTAGAAAATTTTCAAAAATGTACACAAATAAAAATATCAAAAATTCTGTTTTTTGCCTCGCAACAGATGATACATTCTCTTCTAGTTCATCTGAAGATGAAGAAATAGACGATTTGAAGATCTTAGAAGCCATTTTAACTAATAGAAATTGTATTGAAATTTATTTTGAAGCAAGAGTATTGCATGAAACAATAACAAATGTTTCTTTGAACTGTCTTTATATCCATATTTTAGATCATATCCATGTATAACGAACAAGAATTCAAAATGCATTTCAGACTTAGTCGTGATAAATTTCAAATTCTTTCAAACGAATTTCTAGTCTCTAATATACACCAAAATCTTCAGAAGAATTGTAAGTCTACTTGTTGAAATGAGTTGAATATCATAATTACTTCATCCTTGTGGTAAATTATTTGTTTGTTAACTAACACAAGATTAAATATTGACAATAAGAAGTCGATTCTGGTGTTCCTATGGTTTGCGAGTCATCAAACCTCATATAGAGAGGTTGGAGACCGTAAAACGACAGGATCTTGTGAAGCTGTTTTTGAATTCGTTAACTTTACTTTCATCTAGGTACTCGAAAAGTCCGAACTATAAAGAACTCTGGTTTCAGGTTATGTAAACTATTTATAAAATGATCTGCTCTTCTTGCTCCGTCGTTTTTCGTCGAATAGATTTAGTCTGATCTTTTCAATCTAGAGCAATTTGCTCAACACAAATGAACACAATTAGATCAAATGATCGACACAAACGAACGGACGTTTTTCTACTAAACTTACTCTATGCATCTCTAGCAACACAAACAACAGACCTACTGAATGAATGCTGTTGTAATTTGTGATTTGTGCTGACTTAATTTTACGAATGCGGTCTCTATCAGCGCAAAAAACTGTTCAGAATTATTTCGACTATAGTTTTTTGTGGTACACATGACTTACCTTTACGTGGTGCGATAAAAGGAAACTTTGAGGACCTTCTTGATTTTAGAGTGGAAAGTGGGGATCATTTATTAGCTGACCATTTAACAACTTGTAATAAAAATGCAAAATATACCTCACATCAAACTCAAAATGAATTAATTTCAATTTGTGGAGCACTAATTCGAAAGGAAATCATAGAGGAGGTTAATTTCAGTGACGGTTTTTCCATTCTTGCGGATGAGAGTGCTGATATAGCCGGTATAGAACAAATTTCCCTTGGTGTTAGGTTTCTGGACAAAACAAACAGTGTAAGAGAAGAATTTTTAGGATTTTCTGAACTAACGGCTTTAAATGCCGATGAGATTGCTAAAACAATTTTAAATTACTGTTTAGAAAATAATTTGAATATGGACAAGCTGGTGGGTTTGGGATTTGATGAATGTTCAACTATGGCAGGGCATGAGAATGGCGTTCAAAAAATAATAAGGGATAAATATCCAAAAGCGACCTTTTTCCATTGTGCTTCCCATAAGCTAAATTTGGTAATTAATGACTTAAATTAGATGCAAGATATTCAAAACACAGCTGCAACAATCAAAGAAATTATAAATTTTTTCCGAGATAGCCCTTTACGAAGAATGTACGTCCCTAATTTGCCATTATTTTCTGAAACCCGTTGGTCAGCTAAGTACAAATCCATAAGAATCTTTGCTTCAAACTTCGTCCAAATCACAAACGCACTTGAGACATTAGCTGTTAGTCCGGATGTTAATGTACAAACACGAACCAAATCCAATCAACTTTTGACCTGTGTATCAGTTTCCAAATTTATTGTTTGCTTGTTCATTATGGCAAAATATTCAAGTAAATTAGAACCAATTCGTAATATATTGCAATCTAAAGACATGAACTTACTATCAGTTAAAAGACATTTAGACGACTTACTTCAGTTATTTGAATCACACAGCAATGATCCTGATACCTATTTTCGGGAAATATATGACAAAAGTGTAGATTACGCGACCAAATTTAAATTAGAAATTAAAATACCGCGAATCACATCTAGACAAACACATAGAGCTAACTATTTATCAAGTGATTCTGAAGAGTACTATAAAGTGTCTCTTTTTATACCATATATAGACTCTATTATACAGTCCATTTCAATAAGATTCTCTGACGACGCCAGCACCGCATTTTTTATTGTCAGAAATTCACCAATTAGTGTTACCATTGAGAGATCCCTCAGCACACTGCGTCGTGTTAAAACATGGTTACGATCGAGCGTATCAGAAGATAGGTTATCTGGGTTGTGCTTGTTGAGTGTTCAGGCAACAAGTACTTAAAAATAAGGATGCTTTTATATGTAAAGTAATTGATAAATTCGCTCAAGATCGAAGAAGGTTGCAATTTTTATTTAGCGAATAATTTTTGTTAATAAAGTTTTGCTTATTGGTTTTTTTTAGAAAATAAAGTTGGGTTATTTTTTGTTGTGTTTTGGTTTTAATTATACACTAAATGAATTTTAAATTTTTGACCCCCCCTGAAATTTTTCCTGGCGGCGGCCCTGACTATATAGTATGGAATGTCACATTCGTAGTTTCGCTAAAACTTCTCATGATGCAAATTTACCCTTGCAGATGCAAAGTATCCCCGTTTTACTGTATCTACTTTAATTGTTTTCAACTAATCATCCCTTAAAATTGAGGTCATTTTCCATTTCCACCTTGTATATGCATTGTCATGAATGTGGGCCAAATTTAATGTCCTTCCCAATGAAATTATAACATCGAATCAATTATTATTAAAGGAACTACTTTGCTCGTACCTTTTGTTTCGTATTTTACAAAACATTCTATATTCGTTCAATTTCTTCATCTAGTCGTTGAATATTTTCCAGAACGTTGTCTATTATGCGCTGGCAATCATCCTTTGAAGGAATCAAAGATTTGTCGACCAGTAAGGCCATTTGAATTTTCTCATCACAAGTCAAAATTGATGCTGCAAAACCTGAAAAAAAAAATCATAAATGTTATAACATTAACTGTGATATTTGGTGCATATATAGAATTAAATATCAACATTCCATCTAAGAATATATTCAGAAGAAAAACTGGACGTTTTACTAGCATCTACCAGTGACAGTATTAGAGTAGACTGAAACGAACCAATCCGCAAGTGATGCAAAATTTTTCTCACCATTAAGAGAACGAGCAAAATCAAATTTGCTATTCGATGAGGCTTAGTGTTATTGCGAAATGGGAACTCACCCATAGTGCCCCGGTGAGCAGTCCAGAAGACGATGTTATCGATGCTATGACCTTTGAACGTGTTTGTTGCTGGGCCTGGCATATTACTAAATGATAGAGAGCACTTCTGACCCGATTGAACCATTGGGACAAGAAGTGGTAACGGTAAAATTTCACATATCTTCATTACCCAGTGATTAATCTGAAATTCAATTGTGATCATTGAAAACATGGAATAGCCGAATGATTTGTGATATACGCAATGATAATTTGGAAGCTTAGATGAGATTGAAGATCGGAATAATGAATTTATGAAGGTATATTCTTCAAGGTGTTTCATAGTTCAAAAAATCAATACTTTTCCATTCGATAGTTATGATAAATATTGAAATCTATAATTACCTGGAGTTGTGGAGTATTCTGAAGTAAACTCAATTCAGTGTGGACCCTTTTCAATCTGGACAGCATCGGTTTCGGTGAAGAAATGTGTCCAGTTGGGATGGTAGTAGAAGCGAAACTGAACGTATTCGTAAGTTTAGGTAATTTCACATTTTCCCCATCTTTGGGCACAAAATTCAACATGAACTTGAACGGCATTGTGATATTCAACGTAGGTGGTATATTCTCACATTTCTGAAAAAATGAGTCTTAGAGAATTTCAACTCTAATTTTGTTTTTTTTTACTATTTCAACTTTTCTAAGGGGGGAAAATAAACTTACAATGTTCGTAGAACATCGTGTGAGTCATCGATGAAGTGTTGGGAGAGAATCTCGGACCTAACTAAACAAAGAGTTCCACAACTTCGCCGTTCGATAGAAAAATTAAGTCTAGGTAGAAATATGCTTGGCAGGTCTCGAACATGACAACGAAAGAGTGACCAGTCTGAGCTCGTCTAGTGCGCATATCCTGGTGACAGGGTGTTGTTGGTGGTGATACCGAGCACCTTGAGAACTGTCATACAGTTTTGGGACCAATTGCTTCCAACTTTGAGAAGAGTATCTTGTATCATACCACAGTAAAGTGATGTAAGGCTTACCAAATTCCATATCGGAAAGAGGAGAAATACAAGAACATTTGAAACACCATAACACCAAAATTTGAACAATTAAGTACCTACCTAACCTATTTCTTCTGGTGCTATTTATCCATACTTAATAGTTTTCTAGAAATAAACGACCGACATACAGTTTTGAGATGACCTCCATACCACTTTGTCCTGAATACAATAGAGCTGGTGTGGGGAATTTCAAAGAAGTATTATACATAGCACATCGGGATAGATGGGAAATCTAGTTCATCACAATTTGAATATGTCGGAGAACGCTTTTACCCTCAAAGTGTATGAACGAAAGAACAGGTTCGATATAAAGGAAAGTATCAAACATGAAGTTACAATAGACATATTTTTGTAAATTCGAATAAAGTTCCGATGACATAAAGTATAATTTCAAGCGTTTCCACATTATTTTCAGCAGTTCCCGGACAACAGATATTGAAGATATCTCAGAACCCTCAGAAGTGGCCGAAAGCAAAAATTTGTGTTAACTATATATAAAAAAATTTCAGGAAATAGGTCACATTAACACTTTGTTTTATATCCGTCTTTACGTACGTTTCGGTCTCACGACCATCATCAGAAGACTCACTATGTCAAAAAAGGGGTTTATTAAAACTAATTATAGCAAAAGCGTCCATATCGCACAAATTTAATTCCAATCAAAAGAGCCCACGCCGTCGAAACGAACAGAATAACGATTAATCGAAATTGTTTCGTCAGTATTAAAGTATAAAAATTGTTTTTGTAGTAAGAATCCGCTATTCAGTAATATTTTTAAAATATACAAGTGCATATTGGTATTCTCACAACTACTGAGAAGAACGAAGCTATTTGTCAAGTATCTACTTTCGAACCAGATGTGTCCAGTACAGGTCTGAAACCTTTCTTAAGTATCTCATAAATCTTACACATCTGGTTTCGAAAGTAGATACTTGACAAATAGCTTCGTTCTTCTCAGTTGTTGTGAGAATACCAATATGCACTTGTATATTTTAAAAATATTACTGAATAGCGGATTCTTACTACAAAAACAATTTTTATACTTTAATACTGACGAAACAATTTCGATTAATTGTTATTCTGTTCGTTTTAACGGCGTGGGCTCTTTTGATTGGAATTAAATTTGTGCGATATGGACGCTTTTGCTATAATTAGTTTTAATAAACCCCTTTTTTGACATAGTGAGTCTTCTGATGATGGTCGTGAGACCGAAACGTACGTAAAGACGAATATAAAACAAAGTGTTAATGTGACCTATTTCCCGAGAATTTTTTATATGTAATTCATACTGGGTCAAGAATCTTTATTATTTGTGTTAACAAGAGAATTTACCAATAGAAGTAGACCTATTCTACAACTATTGCTATCCAATCGTACATGTAATACAGGAAAAGTACTAGTATCGAACCCTTGTAAAATGTTGTCAATTCGAATAAGCTTCCAATGACGTCTTTATCGGTTTATAATCATTTGCAATATAATAAAGTATATGGAGGACAAAGTTTACGAAACACCAGTGAATACACGGGAAGAAGCAAAGGATTCGAGATGCAGCAAACTCTATTACGCCTCAATACTCAACTGAAAAAAGGCAGTGAGTATTGAACAAAATGGTGGTCACTCCCAACGTCTTCCTTAGAAAAAATCTAGTTGAAAATGTATTGTTTGTAGCTTCTTTTGTTAGCGTATTGTTATTTTAACGAATAGTTGAAAATCAACTCTGCTACTTTTAATTTAGGTGAGGTTATAAAGGAATCTCTCAAAATTCTGGATTTAGTGACCTTCCATAC
The DNA here is from genome assembly GCA_958510875.1 of Endomychus coccineus. Lineage (NCBI taxonomy): Eukaryota > Metazoa > Arthropoda > Insecta > Coleoptera > Endomychidae > Endomychus > Endomychus coccineus. The sequence continues at coordinate 304,388,823 of OY294067.1, read as the reverse complement.
GACTAGAAGCCAAGAGAGATATAAATTAGTCCGCTACTGATGGACATCGGACTCTTGTTTATATGAACTTTTTTGTCTAAAATATGAGTTCCATCACCTGTTTCAGTTCGGCCTGAACAAAAATAGTAAGTGGTGTGATGAATACCAGTTTATGATACACGAGTCATCTAAGATGGGAAATTTTAGTACGTGCTAGCAAAAATATTAAAATACTCACCAATGATTCGAAATATTCAGCCAGGCTAGTAGACAGTGCACTCAGTATGACATCAGTAAAGAAAATACCATTAATCTTCTTTCTCATTTGTTTAATCTTCGTCACAGTCTTATTTTCCTGGTCCGCAATAGCCCAGACTGCTATCTTCTCGCCAGACAATTCGTGAGGTACCTGTAGAATAGTTTCATCTGTTGAAACCATTCTTTGCATGAAAACATGTCCAGGAGCATGAAAGAAGGCATTTAAAACACTCCATATTCTAACAATCTTAGGAATTTTCTGTATTTTAGCTTCTATCTTCTGTTGCTCGGTCACATGATCGACACCTTTGGAAACCTGATCTATAAATCTGTTAAACATAACCATGAAAATCGTGATGCCGTCACCCAGGCAGTGGTGCATTCGCAACAATATTGGATATCTGCCATTTTTTCCACGCCATTTGACAGGTCTGGTGCTCACCAAAACCTCCCATAATGCCGCGTTCCCATTAGGTAGATCCCGGTTGGAGTGAAATGACACGAACTGTTGGATATCATCTTCATCGACGTACTCTTTCTGGTCTACGTTCACTTGGAATTCTGATCTTCTCACACAGTCGTCCACTTTGTATTCGCCTTTGGTGTAGAAACCATAACCGTAGGCTTTCTTTCTGAGGTTACTCAACTTGGGAACTATGTTAGTATCCTTGAAAAATTCATTGTACATTTTCTGTTTGATGGTATCGAAGACGTATTCTGGTTTTTCATTGTCAAAGTCGATAACCAGAAGCATATTCAAGATAAATTTAGAGTTGTCGTCAACCGCCCAAACACTATCTTCTCTGTGAAGCCCCCCATATTTCTCCTTATATTGAATGGATAGTAGAATATCAACTATTTTTCTATAAATCAGGATGACTGTTATCAATGTTAGGAGAATCGGTGAAATTGCCAAAAACAAAATGAACAGAACCGTGTGTATTGAATTCGTAATAAAAAAATGCATTTTACTATAGTTATTGTTGACTTGACCTATTTTAATCAATCTCCTCCTACTATAACTATTGCGCGATAACAATAACGTACAATATTCGATGTCTCATATTATATACGTTCATCTGATAGAGGTAATGAAAATAATGTAAACATTATTCAAATCATTTGTGACTGAACAAAATCGTAGAATCCCATTAACATAACAAGAATACAGGATTATGAGAGTCTTGTTATTCATGATGCATTTATGCAGTTTCATCAAAAATATTCATCCATTCTGTATGCAGAAAACAATTGAAGTCATTGCCGCTTTTTTAATTTGTCCGGTTTTTGCAGCGAAAATAGTTCAAGAAAACAGATTCCTCTTAAGGTTTTCATCTGAAAAACTGATGGCCTTTGAACATAAAATAATAAACAAAATCTTAATAAATAGAAAATCGGAATCATATATTTCAGGTTATAGGCATAGAGGTATTGTTGCTTGTGTATGTGACCTAAATAATAGTGTTGAATTATTCGTTATAGTTTTATACCTTCCCAAAACACCTTCAACAAGTGATTTAAAAACGTTACTGGAACATCTTGAAGAAATTTCCCTAAATAAACTTTATTTTTTATTAGGAAATTTCATGAATTTCTTGCAAGAAAACAATACAATAATATAACAAACAGTCATAACAACTATATTGACCTAGTATTACCTAATATTACATGTCATTTCTTTAGAGAGCAGTTAAAGAAGAATCGTTTCATCCTGCACTCTTGATTGAGATGTCATTGTGTAGACCTCATAATCAAAACTTCAAAGGTATAAGTGTAAACAATACATAACTTTAGAAAAGCTACATTCTTACAATTATATAATATGTTACTTGAAATTGGCTGGTCCATTCTGAATGATTACTCTAATATTGATGAGGCTTGCTCTGAATTCTATAGTATGATGTACTCTGTATTTGATGTAAATGTACCATTATTTCGAAATAAGAAACGTAGCTATCCACCCTGGTTTGATAGGTCTACAATCGATCTAATAAAACATACAAATAATGCTAGATCTAGAAATTTGAAACATAAGTCTCGTCAGAATCTTGGAAATTTTAAGCAGCTGAGATCTTTAACCAAGGTTCGAATAAAGGAAGCTTATAATCTCTATTTAGAGAAAATCGGTAACTCCATCACTCGTTATACGAAAAGTTTTTGGATAAATGAAAAAAAGACAAGACTAGAATTCCAGGTTCTATTCGTTTTAATGAAACTAATTAATTCTTTATTTACAAATATACCTGTTGCTTTGGCATTGAATAGCATCAAAAAACGTTGGGCAGAGATTAAAAACCACACACCTCTAGATCAATCGGAATGCTGTAAAATTTTGTTTAGAATGCACATACTTTCAGTATGGTGAGCAATTTTTTGGTCAAATATTCGGCACAGCAATGGGATCTCCTATTTCAGCTACCATTGCTAACCTCGTTATGGAGTGCCTAGAGGAATCTGTTATGAGTTCATTAGATTTTCGGCCTGTATTCTTTAAACGGTATGTAGATGATTGCCTTATGTGTGTTCCCAACGATAAAATTCAATATGTAATTGATAAATTTAACAATTTCCACTGTAAACTTCAATTCACTTGTGAAATAGAATTAAACAATAACATAAATTTCCTAGATATGAACATTAGGCATTATGCAGATGGAAAAATAAAAACATCTTGGTTTACTGAAGAAGTATGGTCTCAACGTTATCTTCACTTCAATTCCGTTGCACCAGCTTGTTATAAAAAAAGTGTCATAAACAGCCTTACAGATCGCGCGATAAAATTGTCCCACGTAGATGACCGCCCCAAAAATTTAAAAATTGTTCGTAATACACTAGAATTGAATGGCTACCCAAAAACTTTTCTCAATCCCATCATTAAAGAAAGAATAAACAAAATCTATAATGGTTCGTCGTATAAAAATAACATAAAAGGTAATACAGACAATTTTATAACTCTACCTTACATTCCGAAGACCTCAGAGAAAATCAAAAAATGTTTGAAAAAGTATGATATAAATGTTGCGCATAAACTGTGTTGGGAAATATTTCTCAAATCTAAAACCTTTAATACCCAAAGATGAACAAACCCACACAGTGTATAAATTGAATTGTTTAGATTGTGATGGAACCTATACTGGAATCTCTAAACAATATTTACAAAAAAGAATGTACGGCCATAAATATAGCACAAGAAATAACAACTTAGAAAATTCCACCGCCCTTGCTAAGCATTGCTTTGATTATAACCATCAATTTGATTACAAAAATGTTAATATCTCAACTAAGGAAACCAATTATTATAAAAGATCTATCCTGGAGATGATTCAAATAAAACGGGACCCCAAATCTGTAAATCATAGGGTACACACAAAATCTAAGTCATATTTATACTAACTTGATTAAATAATCTCTTGCAAATTCTTACATACGTCTTTATAATTGTTGAAAATGTTTTTAGGAAGAATTCGTAATAGTAATTTTCCAGTACAGGTCTGAAACCTTTTTTAAGTACCTACTCATAAATCCTACACATCTGGTTTCGAAAGTAGATACTTGACAAATAACTTCGTTCTTCTCAGTTGTTGTGAGAATACCAATCAATATGCACTCATATATTTTAATAATATTACTGAATAGCGGATTCTTACTACAAAAAAAAATTTTATACTTTAATACTGACGATACAATTTCGATTATTCGTAGTTCTGTTCGTTTCGACGGCGTGGGCTCTTTTGATTGAAGTTAAATTGTGCGATTTGGACGCTTGTGCTATAATTAGTTTTAGTAAACCCCCTTTTTAGACATAGTGAGTCTTCTGATGATGGTCGTGAGACCGAAACATACGTAAAGACGAATATTTAAAACAAAGTGTTAATGTGACCTATTTCCCGAGAATTTTTATGTATAATTCATGCTGGGTCAAGAATCTTATTCTTATTTTTAATGAAACACTATTAAATGATTCCAGAGAAATTGTTGAAGCATTTGGTACATTCTTTGCCAGTGTATACTCTGAACCCAATAACAATAACAATATTAGAAACTATAAAAAATATAGGACCCCTCACGCCTTTACATTCATCAACATATCGACATGAAAAATTCATATCAAAGTTTGTTATAATAATTAAAAATATAACAAACAAAAAAGGTCTTCATTTGCATATGTACACATAATATAATAAGATTCTTGACCCAGTATGAATTATATAAAAAATTCTCGGGAATTAGGTCACATTAACACTCTGTTATAAATGTTCGTCTTACATTTATAACAGAGTGTTAATGTGACCTAATTCCCGAGAATTTTTTATATAGTACCTCCTTAGTGTTTTTGCTCATACCTCATCAATAGATCGCAGTTCGTGCAGTATTACGGCCAAAGATCAAATTCATTTATCGCCAAATCCGATGTGCCTCAAGGCTCAAACATTTTTGCTGACGACTTGAAAACATTTTCAGAAATAAAGACCATAGATGACTGCTATACACTACAAAATGATCTGAACAATATTTTTGAATTACCTTTTAAATTCAGTAATTATTTCTCGTAATACTACAGTTAAAGTTCTATACGATCATAAGTTCACTTTTAATCTACATATAAGTGATATGTGTGCTAAAGCTAATAGAACTATAGGGTTTGTATTTAGGCATTCCAAATATTTTAACAATTTGAAGGTACCACAAAGACTATTCAATTCATTGGTTAGATCAAAACCGGAATATGCTTCACTCATCTGGAACCCTCAGTATAAATTCCAGATTACACTAATTGAGAGCATCCAACGTAAATATTTGAAATATCTCTGGTTAAGAACTTTCAATATCTTTCCTAGGAAAGGTTTTAACCATCAATTATTATTACCTACTTTTAATTTTGGCACTTGAACTGAGAAGAAGAATAAGTAGCACAATATTCCTCCATAATTTGTTAAATAATAATATTGACTGCAGTTACTTATTAGGTAAATTAAATTTTGTCGTACCCAGATTATCTTCTCGCTCTCCTTTAACTGTTTATAATGTTAGGTCTAACAAATGTATCATCTGAATATCCGATATTTGCCATGACAACAAACTTTAATGTTATTTGTTCACAATGTGATTTATTTTTCAATAGTAATCAGTATCTTGTTAGTGTGGTCAGGTGAGATTATTTATCACCATGTAATTTGAAAATATAGCCAGTTTATTTTCATTATTCCTATTGATATTATTTTTGTTATTCTTCATATTATGTTGCTCTGTATTGTTTGTCCTATAATTGGGCATATATATACTAAATAAATAAAGGCCGGCTACAGACAGACATACATATCTTAAGATAAGTATGATTTAATTGATTGCCTACACACAGAGAGATTATTTTCTTAACATTTCGACATTCAACAGGACGACGGTGAGTCACACCGCAGCAGCAGCAGTGGCGTGCGTTTGCATAATTAAGAAACAATCCTAGTTAAAATGCGTGAGCCATGAAAGAAATAGATCTCGCCTCAATCACTATGTAAAATAATTCCGGAGACACGTAGTGCTATATATCAAGTTTTGAGGGACGATTATATCGATTATATGAACGTGAGTAACAATAATAACAGTAGGTAATATTTATCAAATCTATTATTTTCTTAAAAAATAGTTTTCAAAGGTGCAAAGCTTGTGTAGAAAGTGAAAATGTTTGATACTGTTCTATACGATTCCTGGACAGACTGATTTTCGGTTAAATTATATTTTCGAGAATGCAACTGGTCAAGTAAATATTGCTGAGGTTTTTGAAGTGAAAACTTCTTTAGGCGCGTTGGGCTATTTCAGATGAGGGGTAAGACCATAAGTCCGTCACGTCCCGTCACGCTGTAGCTATATATATTGTTATGATTTCATTTCCTAAACAATAAAATGATAAAATTAGAACTTACCGAACATTGAAAATCAGAAAAGATTAATAAAAAGATATTATATGGAATTAAAAACAATATTAAAAGTTTAATAATAGTTAGTATAATATAATAAACAATGTAAAATATAATAAACAACAATGTAATTAGAATTAAAAGTGTAAAACAAGAACTTCAGTGAAAGTGAATAAACGTACAGTGTTACGAAGGCAAAAATCTTAATTAAAATGATTACAAAAACTATTATGAGATAGCACAAACTATTGAAAAATGTTATAGATATAAGTTAGGATTAGTAAATTTGAGTTATATAATGTTAAAGAAATGTTATTGATATATTAAATTATGTATTAGTTTTTAAAAATGACAACTGTCAAATTTATAATAATTATTGGAATAATCATATTAATAATAACCTTATCATAGGTTATGTTATACCAAAGTGTGTGGAAAAATGTAGGCAATATTAATTTAAAAAGAAGTAGTCATCATCATTTAAAATAAGTTGAAAATCTCCAATAATTCAAAATTTATAGAATACTAAATTCTGATTGGTCGAGACGGATTATAAACGTCAGACGTGTATTAACGTAAAACTTATGTCAGTTTGCAACAATCATCAAAGCATGCTTGATAGGTAAAGAAAGCACCTCATAGGTGGATTATGACATCAAGTAGCGTCGGTTTTGGAGGCCTATAAAAGGCATCTGAAGACAAGCCAAGTTAGTTTGCAAATACATCTGTGGAGTGAAGGTACTCCTGCAACTCACAAAATTTTAACATAACCAAAAAAAGTTTGCCATCACATCTGAAGAGTCAAAGTACTCCTGCAACTCATAAAATTTTCCATAACCTTAGTTTATTGCATAAACATCGGTGAACCCAAGTGTTCCAATTTTCGAGAAGTTCAAAGTAACCGAAGTTAGTAAATAATTTCTACAAGTCAAGTAGTGTTCCAAGTCTCCGAACAAAGCTTAAAGGTTACAATAACCTACAATTCATAAGTAACATCGAACGATAGCCAGCCTTCGATAAAGTTCCAATCCATCATTGAAGAGTTTTATATCTTTAATAAAAAGAATAAAACTAAGTTAACAATTTTCAACAGTTCCTGATTTCAAAAGAAGTAACCATAGTTTACCTGTGTTTATTGTGTATAGCAGAGAAATTGTGTACGGTTAAAGTGAATTATCAAATTAATAAGAAGATCAAGCCAATTGAACAGTGCCTACATTTTAAAACATATTCTTGGATATAAACTAAACGTAAGTTTATTTATTATTTCTCCAATGTATTATTATCTGTCTGTAAATCTGAAAGAAAGATTGTAGATTATAACTTTGTAAACAAAGATAAATAGTAAATATTTTTGAGGTTAGATCATAGATCTATTTGAACATAACATTGTAAAAATTGATACCCGAGATAAATTAGAGTCATAGAAATTTAAATATTAAAAGTTTTAACATTCAAAGAACATTGTGTTTAATTCCATATAAAATAAAAAGGTAAAAGTTCATTATTCAATTCAAAACAAACATAAGATTCAAAATACAATAAGAAAGCTAGCCGGTAGAATCAAATTAATCAAATAATACAAAATAAATAAAAACTCAAAAGAGTTTTCTTAATTATATATTAGGTATTATGTATACTGCTGCATGCGCAACTACTCGAGTCAGGCGTCAGGCAGTCTCTTTATACGCTTACGCACGTGTGCATATCCCAGTCAGTGTTGGTGAGCCTGCCTGTGTGACCCAGTGCTCTCGATTACGGTATACAGGACAGGTATACGTATACACTGCGTATACACACTATATACTGTATACAGCTACAACAGCACGCATATACTTGACGTTATTCATTTACTCAATCCTCCGTCCTAGTGCAACCGAAACTTATATTTTTATGCTAACTGAAAAAATGAACCTATTTTTGCAATACAACTCATACTTTAATTATTACAGAGTTAAAAGTAATAATTAAATTATGTGTGATCGGTAATAGCAGCCTTTAAGCTATTGCATATAGCTTTTATCGCGGGCTTTGAGCGCGGCGTCCGAATCCAGAAATTCCGTAACGAAAAATAACAGGAACTCGTTTATGTTGCGCTCTCTCGGGTGACTAATATTGAAAAATTGTATATCACGACAAAAAACGATAATTCTACATTCAAGTTTCATAATAATCGAAGGCAAGCTGCATCGACTGCATCTTTGTTGCAAAAATTCAAAAGACTGCCTTTAAATAGTGTTCAGACGACAGCTCAAAGTGTCTTAGATTTCATTAGTAATAGAAATGGCATTTCAATAATGACTTTCAATTGCCAAAGTCTAAACAGTCACAAATACGATTTACAAGATTCAGTTACGAGACAAACAAATGTGTTACTTCTTACCGAAACTTGCATGGCGCATGATAATCCGATTGAAATACCTAATTTCAATTGTATTGTTCAATTCAAACGAGATACTGTTCCAAAAGGTGGGGTAGCTATTTACCAAAATATTAATAATGTAACTAATATTATGACTCCGAATATTGAAATAAATATTGCACACGTTAGCGATGTTAATGTTAGGCGCTCATTTGTTGGAGATATTTGTGCGTGCTTATGCAAACTTAGAAATGGCCTACACATAGTCATGGTAGCAATTTACATTTCTCCGAATCCAAAATTGGACGAGGTAGAGCATTTTATTCATCGCACTTTACTGGAGTACACTGAAGAAGGCTCGAAAATACTTGGTACAAATGGTAATAAATTTCCACTCATCTTGGCTGGCGATTTCAACATCAACTTCGCTGATAAAAAATCAGAGCGGTTGACAACTTTTCTTTCGGAAAAATTGAATTTGAAAATGAATAATGATCCACAAGCATCCACAACAAAATATGGGGCCACCATTGACGCGGTATTTTCCAGATATTTAGAGGATAAGTCTCAAACTTATGTCTCTTATTTCAGTTACCATAAACCTATAGTTTCAATGATAACAAATTCCTGAATAACCTACATGTATTGTAAGATAATAAAAATATTTTAAACGATATTAACTTCTCATTTATTCAATAAAAGAAAAAAATTTGTTTTCTTATCGGTCACCACCCTCAAAAAGTGTAACTTGAATTAATATCAAAGAAAACAAAATACTGCATAAATTAAAAATAAATAAATAATTATAATTGCATAAGTTGAGAAAAAATGCTATGCAATAGCTTCACCGCGGCAGTCCCCGAGTGCCACACGTTTTTTATTATTAAACATAGAAATGTATATGATTGTTGATTGAAATGCTGACAGTTGTGAAAACTAAAGAAAAACTAATTATATTAATTTTCATTTGAAAATAATAAAGTTGTAATTTCGGATGCTGCAATAATTCAAAGATAACATAAAATAAATTGATTACTTCATAATGTCAGTTTTCACTCCTGTCAGCATTGCTCGGTGACTGACCGTTTTTTGTCATACATTGACTACAGGAGAGGGAAATCTATAATGTTCGAAGAACATCGTGTGAGCCAGCAATTGAATGTAGGGAAAGGAGGTGAGCATTCGTATTTTTTTTTCTTGAAGGCTTGCAGGCTAGGCATAGGGAAAGACCTCACTAGGTGAAAAGTTCCACAACATCGCTGTTCGATAGAAAAATGAAGTCTGGAGGGAAGAAGTTCGGCACGAGCTTGACAATGAAGGGTTGACCAGTCTAGTCTGTCTATCTGGAATCTCTCCTGGTGGAACAACAGACGAGATTTCTGATTAAGACCGACCATGGAAATATCTATAGAAAAGGGAGAGATGTCCCACCTTTCTACAATGTACTAGAGAGGTCAATGAACTCGGTAACACGATTAAATGAATAGCTATTCTAGATAGAATCCAGGAGCTTCAGCGTATGTTTAGGAGCCGAACTCGAAACATGTGCACAGAGCTCCAGGATAGGTCGAGTTCACCGTTTCGACTGTTCTTCAGTCTCCGGTGTATTGTGATGTATCCATGTTTCGTCCACGGCTACGAAACGGCACAAAAACTCCTTCATATCGCGTTTGAACATCGCCAAACACTCCTTTGAAGTTGTCACACGGTCGCGCTTGTTGTCAACAAAGAGCAAATGCGGTACCCATCAGACAGTTAGGTTTTTCATATCCAAAAAGTTACGCAAAATGTTCCCTGCCCGTTCGATTGAGAGCCCACAGCCTCAGTAATCTCGTGCACTTTAACTCGCCGATCGTCCAATACCGTACCATGAATTTTATTGAGGATTTCTGGCGTTGTAACCTCAATTGAACGACCAGAACGTTCGGCGTCCTTTGTGGTCATACTGCCACAACGAAAATCAGTAAACCACTTGTAAATCGTTTCAATCGATGGTGAGGTGTCCCTATAATGAATAACAAGTCATACTTTGGTTTGAGTAATGTTTTTTCCATGCAAGAAATAATGTTTAATCAAGACACAAAATTCACTTTTTTCCATGGTTACAAAAATCTGCAAGGCTGGTTGCTTTCGATGGGTGTCGTAACAATCGAATGACATGATTGGGTGACACTTTTTTTTCCACTCCATTTTTTCCACTGGTATATTTTTCCACAAGTTTTTTTTTCCAATAACCTTTTTCCTCCAGTAATGATTTACCACCAATTCGAAAATAGTATAATTGAAATGATTTGAACAAGTATCATAGCAACGACAGTTTGATACGTTGAATTGACAGTTTAACCTAACACATTGGTCTGACAGTTATCCCCCCTCCCTGTGGAACATGTACGAGCCCGTGTTACAAAATCTGTCGAGGACCAACAATGTGTCGGAAGGTTGGCACAACAGATTGCAGGTGGTTGTGGGAAAAAACCACCCTAGTCTTTACGCCTTCCTCCACGAGCTACAGAAAGATCAAGGAGACACCGAGGCCATGATCCGCGAGCTGGATCTAGGCCACAAAATTAAAAAAAACTACACAGCAGTCCAGAGTGAAAAACGAAGAGCGAATAAACAATTTAGCTCGCCAAAATGAAGATAGGAAAAGTGGAGGCGAAGTTTTGGAATATTTAAAAGCTGTCGGTCACCATATACAATTTTGATATCCTGTTTGATATCCATTTATAAAACTATTAAATGTATCAAAAAATAAACTGGAGGAAAAAATAAACTGGTGGTAAAATGTATCAGTGGAAAAATATATTAGTGGAAAAAGCAGAGTGGAAAAAGCAGAGTGGAAAAAATGGGTCCCACCCGAATGACATATAGGTTTGAAAATTTCAATGCGTTCTAGTTAAAGATGGTACGAAACAAATGTCATATGGATGGGATTTTCGATTGTGGCGCCATCTGTTTTATTTTTCAGGGACTGTTCACCTTGCTCTCGTATATTCCTTGACATTATCCCCAAATGTATGTGGAAAAATATAAATAAGCTAAGTAAGCCAAATATTGCCATGCTAGGACCTAGTATTTTTTATTAGAATTTAGTTTGTAATTGTCTGTAGTTTTATTGAACAAGCAATGAACATGTTTATATTCTAAAACATGCACAATAATCACAATGAAACAACTTAAAGAATTAGTACTTTTGTTTCTTTTTAAGGTAATAAAAGGAACTGGCATTTTAACAAAAACAAATTAGTAATACTTAAGCTTACACACTTTTAAAAACAAGTCACTGTTAACTATTGACTGTTTATTAGGGTATTTGAATGCATCCTTTTCATTTTTATTTATTTACCAAATTAGTGTAATAAAAAAATGTGTAACATATGATCAAGAATATTATGTACTTTAAATACATACATTTTTCATAACACTCGAAAGAAAAACATTAACAATTTATACATAATAATTTGCCTCATAATAATAATGATGGTAGGTGTATGATACCGAAAGCAGATTCTGTATTTTCTACCTCAACTCACTCTTAACTCCCATCCTGACTACAACAATTTTGCACGATAAAAATAAATCAAAATACAAAAGAGCATCTTCAAGACAGGATAGAATAAAATTCAAATTGATGAATTATGTTTTATTTCTTATACAATAAAATTCAATACAAGTCTCTGTAAAAGCTTAAAAATAAATAATTCAACCATTGGTAATCGAATTGGCAGTAAAGTTGATGCTTCGAAATGACGACTTAAATAAGAATTTACCACAGAATTTATGATAACATCTCAAGTGAAATAACATAATACAATCAAACTAATCTTCCGTATCACATTCGATGTGTGAATTCAATTGTCAAGCTTATAAACTCGAGATTGTTTTTTTATACCAGGTGTAAACGTTCTCAACGAAACTTTCATCGATTTTATTTCTGAATGTTTCTGTAGAATATAGCCAGTTTGATGTTATAGAGGTAAAAATAATTAAGCCATAAACTTAAACTACAAGTGATCAGACAAAAACTAACTTCACATGATATTTCAACATTAACAGTTCCTAACGTTCTATAACTGATCGCTCTCTTCTCCAAGCTGGCGAATATTTTTCAGAACATCATCTAAGATACGCTGGCATTCAGTTGTCGAAGAGATAATAGATTTGTCCACTATCAAACCCAGTTGAAGACTTTCACCGTATGTTGTAATTGCCACATTGAAACCTGAATTTTAACATAATAAGAAAATTAATTATTCAGAATTATCATTCCACAATGAATTCGAATTATCATACAATTTGATTAAACTGCATATGTATGTTAATTACTAGAGATTAAATAAAAAAACAATTACTTTGTTGTTATACTACTTTTAGTAATAACACATTATCAAACATATACATAATTATGGAGTAAACAATAAACAATTCAAGGAACTAAAGTAAAATAGGGTTAATGACCTTTAATTAAAAGTAAGGGATCATCGGAAATTCTGATTGAGGTAGGTGTCTGGAAAAATGTGCATTATGATAAATATTATTCAATGGTGGAGGCCATAACTTTTTAATAATATATTGATATAATGAAATAGAACACTTTTACTTTATTTTTTATCATTATAGTTTCAACACTAGCATGTCATCTTCAAGTCATACTAATGTATGAAACTATGAATAATCTTGGCTATTTGTGGTACAATATAATACACAGATAACAAGTGGGGTTCCGGTTGGGGAAATACATTTATTCCAGTCTATAAGCAGGGGATGTTGACCGACTTTCTAAAAAAAAAGCAAGAGGTCGTATCAAAAAAATTTTTGTTGCATAATGTTCTGTGGCCGATTTGAATCATTCATAAGGGTTGAGTTAAGTGGACACGGCCTCCCATTCAACCCCTAAACGCTAAATTAACCCTATTTTCACCCTGTTTTTTAAAATAACATTGAATTTATTAAAAAATGGGTTTCTTGGGTTGCTGAACATGAATCCGAACTCATTCAATGGGCTGAAAATCAGGAAAATTTCGTCATTTTCATACAAAATTGTTCATTTTTCACGCGGTTATCGTTTTATACTAAAAATATGTTGGCAGTCAAGCGTTATTCGATCCAAAGTAGAACAAAACTCGGAAAATTTGCGGAAAACTGTGGAAAATCTGAAATAAAAATCTTTCCACGTCATTGAAATTATCGTGTGATGAGTCGTTATAGTGGTTTTTGTGGTCGATTATTACGAATTTGACATTAAAAACGTTTGAAAATAACATTAGGATTATTTGGAAAATAAACGAACATTAAAAAAATACAAGCATCTTTGTTTTAATTTATATAACTTTGTAACTGTTTATTTAAAGCTACAATAATGAAATTTGTAATTTTCTTCGATTTTGAGGAATTTCCAAACAATTGTTTTTTTTTACATTACTTTTATTTTTGTAATTTAACATGCACATCGAAAACGACACCCAAAAAATTACATTTGAAAAAAATAAGATTTCATTTAAAAAATTTCTTCGTTTTTCCGGAAAACGGTATTTTTAATTTTTTTTAATTATCAAATTCGTAATCAGCGACCACAAAACCCCCATAGCGACTTATCACACGATAATTTCAATGACGTGGAAAGGTTTTTTTTTCAGGTTTTCCTCAGTTTTCCCCAAATTTTCGTAGTTTTGGTCTACTTTGGATCGAATAACGCGACTGCCTACATCTTTCATGTATAAAACGGCAATCGCGTGAAATGAGCAATTTTGTATTAAAATTACGAAATTTCCCTGATTTCAGCCCATTGAATGAGTTTTACGGGAAAATGACCTCGGATTCATGTTCAGCGACCCAAAAAACCTATTTTTTTATGCATTCAAAGTTATCTTAAAACAGAGGGTGAAAATAGGGCTAATTTAGCGTTTAGGGGTGAATGGGAAGCCGTGTCCACTGAGCTCAACCCTTACGAATGATTCAAATCGGCCACAGAACATTATGCAAAAAGAATTTTTTTGATACGACCTCTTGTTTTTTTTTAGAAAGTTCCCCAGCTTATTGACTGGACTAATTGTTAGAATATTCTATTTGAAATTGGATAATGAGATAGAGTTAATATTGTGAAGAGGAAATTTTAATGCGGAGATACACTAGGAAGGCACAAGGGGATTATGGAAAATATTACGTTATAAAGACATCAAACAGAATGCTGTAGTACTCATGTAATTGGTCATTTAAAATTGTATTGTCATTGTTTTTAATACCTTTGAAAATTCCTATTGATTCTAGTGTGTTTAATTTAAAACCTCTACTCTGGCTATGTGAAATTTTAACTTCCTCTAAATTTGGAAACGTGTGCCCTGTTTCTAAAATATGGTTAGAGAAAAATGAATCTGTTTTATTAAGGAAAAGATCGAAAATGCTCCTTATATCTAATTTCTATATTACGACTAGATCGACCGATGTAAAAGTTATCACAATCTGAAAAGGTTAATTTATATACTCCAGGTTAACTTATTTGTGTTATTTTTGGCATTGAACACAAAATAATAGGCAATTTATTTTAAGGTTTGAAACTGACTTTTAGATGCCTATGTTTCGATAAAATGTCTGCAATTCTTTCATTTATATGCTTCGAAAAACGTATAATAATAAATTCCTTCCACAGTGTGACGGAACAATTTTGATTTTTTTATTTTATGTGTTTAATTGGAGATTGTATGATATTGTATGCAATTTGATGTAATATAAATAAAAAAGTGTTATAAAAAAGTAGATTTCTTTATATTTAATACGTTCTGTACTTCAGAAAAATTAGTATTCACTTTTCTGTATTCAATAATTTTTCTAGGCTGAAACGATTTTGCATAATTCAACAAGAAAAATTATTCATTCTCACATTTTTCTACTATATTTGCATATGTTCAAAAAATATGTGCATATTTTGAGCATTTTTAAGAAAATGTGTACATATTTTCAATAAAGGCTAGCATAAGCATGCGCATATATCAACATTTTTTCCTAAATATATGCCGCCCTTTACTCATAACAATATCCTAATAAGTTAGACCTATACCAATGTGATATTTTCCTTTGTAAGCACTCTTAGAATATTCCTTAGAATATTAAAGAATAATTATCCTGATGCACAAATTGTTTTAAGCTATTGCATATAGCTTTTATCGCGGGCTTTGAGCGCGGCGACCGAATCAAGAAATTCCGTAACGAAAAATAATGTAAGACTTAGACACCTAACATGTGTCAAATTAATTAATTAATTTGAAGTTTCTAAAAGTGAGAAATTTCGCTATTTTATACGAATGTTATAACACTCTAGCGCTTTAGACTCCAAAATTTTCACGTGGCCTATCGAAATTAGAAGGTTCGAATTATCTAAAAACATAATTGCATGAACTCCAGACGTCCTATGTAATTAGCTACGAACGAAATCATTTTGACATATGCCTCTAGGAGCTCGCTACGCGTCAGTTAGAGTTTATACGTTAGACGCGCGTGGCAGAGACCTGAGAGTACCTGTTTCTATTAAGCTATTGCATATATTGCATATAGCTTTTATCGCGGGCTTTGAGAGCGACGACCGAATCAAGAAATTCCGTAACGAAAAATAACAGGAACTCGTTTATGTTGCGCTCTCTCGGGTGACTAATATTGAAAAATTGTATATCACGACAAAAAACGATAATTCTACATTCAAGTTTTATAATAATCGAAGGCAAGCTGTGTAACGAAGCGTCGTTACTAATTAATATTATTGCCCAAGTAAGTCACCTCTACCGAAATAAAGGAATCAAACTTTGGTACACTACGTGTATAAAAACCCGACAGCAGAGTGTAGCTCCTGATAAGCGAGTCCGCGTTCCGGCGACATTCTCAATGACATGACGTGTCAACTTCAGAGTATAAAAGGAGGCCGGTCTCCCATCTAAACTGGACTTGCGAGGAGACCACCGTAGCTGAAGTAGTAAACCCGAGATACCGAAAGTAGAGTTTTTCCATTTAATCCGATAAATGGAGAGTAAGTATATTCTCGACTTTGCTAACTAATAATTTTTCCGTAAAGATTCAATTGCCGAATTTACATTTCAATAATTCTAGAAAACAGTCCAGTGTTGACGATTGTTTTTCCTGAATATATTGGGTAACGCCGTACTGTTCATAATTAATTATTATTTTCCGTCACTATCTGAATCTGAATTTACATTTCAATAATTCTAGAAAACAGTCCAGTGTTGACGATTGTTTTTCCTGAATATATTGGGTAACGCCGTACTGTTCATAATTAATTATTATTTTCCGTCACTATTTGAATCTGAATTTACATTTCAATAATTCTAGAAAACAGTCCAGTGTTGACGATTGTTTTTCCTGAATATATTGGGAAACGCCGTACTGTTCATGATTAATTATTATTTTCCGTCACTATTTGAATCTGAGTTTATTTCAATAATTCTAGAAAATAGTCAAGTGTTGACGATTGTTTTCCTGAATAGATAGGGAAGCGCCGTACTGTTCATAATTAGTTATTATTTTCCGTCACTATTTGAATCTGAGTTTATTTCAATAATTCTAGAAAACAGTCAAGTGTTGACGATTGTTTTCCTGAATAGATACGGAAGCGCCGTACTGTTCATAATTAGTTATTATTTTCCGTCACTATTTGAATCTGAGTTTATTTCAATAATTCTAGAAAATAGTCAAGTGTTGACGATTGTTTTCCTGAATAGATAGGGAAGCGCCGTACTGTTCATAATTAGTTATTATTTTCCGTCACTATTTGAATCTGAGTTTATTTCAATAATTCTAGAAAACAGTCAAGTGTTGACGATTGTTTTCCTGAATAGATAGGGAAGCGCCCTACTGTTCATAATTAGTTATTATTTTCCGTCACTATTTGAATCTGAGTCTATTTCAATAATTCTAGAAAATAGTCAAGTGTTGACGATTGTTTTCCTGAATAGATAGGGAAGCGCCGTACTGTTCATAATTAGTTATTATTTTCCGTCACTATTTGAATCTGAGTTTATTTCAATAATTCTAGAAAACAGTCCAGTGTTGACGATTGTTTTTCCTGAATATATTGGGAAACGCCGTACTGTTCATGATTAATTATTATTTTCCGTCACTATTTGAATCTGAGTTTATTTCAATAATTCTAGAAAACAGTCCAGTGTTGACGATTGTTTTTCCTGAATATATTGGGAAACGCCGTACTGTTCATGATTAATTATTATTTTCCGGCACTATTTGAATCTGAGTTTATTTCAATAATTCTAGAAAATAGTCAAGTGTTGACGATTGTTTTCCTGAATAGATAGGGAAGCGCCGTACTGTTCATAATTAGTTATTATTTTCCGTCACTATTTGAATCTGAGTTTATTTCAATAATTCTAGAAAACAGTCAAGTGTTGACGATTGTTTTCCTGAATAGATACGGAAGCGCCGTACTGTTCATAATTAGTTATTATTTTCCGTCACTATTTGAATCTGAGTTTATTTCAATAATTCTAGAAAATAGTCAAGTGTTGACGATTGTTTTCCTGAATAGATAGGGAAGCGCCGTACTGTTCATAATTAGTTATTATTTTCCGTCACTATTTGAATCTGAGTTTATTTCAATAATTCTAGAAAACAGTCAAGTGTTGACGATTGTTTTCCTGAATAGATAGGGAAGCGCCGTACTGTTCATAATTAGTTATTATTTTCCGTCACTATTTGAATCTGAGTCTATTTCAATAATTCTAGAAAATAGTCAAGTGTTGACGATTGTTTTCCTGAATAGATAGGGAAGCGCCGTACTGTTCATAATTAGTTATTATTTTCCGTCACTATTTGAATCTGAGTTTATTTCAATAATTCTAGAAAACAGTCCAGTGTTGACGATTGTTTTTCCTGAATATATTGGGAAACGCCGTACTGTTCATGATTAATTATTATTTTCCGTCACTATTTGAATCTGAGTTTATTTCAATAATTCTAGAAAACAGTCCAGTGTTGACGATTGTTTTTCCTGAATATATTGGGAAACGCCGTACTGTTCATGATTAATTATTATTTTCCGGCACTATTTGAATCTGAGTTTATTTCAATAATTCTAGAAAATAGTCAAGTCTTGACGATTGTTTTCCTGAATAGATAGGGAAGCGCCGTACTGTTCATAATTAGTTATTATTTTCCGTCACTATTTGAATCTGAGTTTATTTCAATAATTCTAGAAAACAGTCCAGTGTTGACGATTGTTTTTCCTGAATATATTGGGAAACGCCGTACTGTTCATGATTAATTATTATTTTCCGTCACTATTTGAATCTGAGTTTATTTCAATAATTCTAGAAAATAGTCAAGTGTTGACGATTGTTTTCCTGAATAGGTAGGGAAGCGCCGTACTGTTCATAATTAGTTATTATTTTCCGTCACTATTTGAATCTGAGTTTATTTCAATAATTCTAGAAAACAGTCAAGTGTTGACGATTGTTTTCCTGAATAGATAGGGAAGCGCCGTACTGTTCATAATTAGTTATTATTTTCCATCACTATTTGAATCTGAGTCTATTTCAATAATTCTAGAAAACAGTCAAGTGTTGACGATTGTTTTCCTGAATAGATAGGGAAGCGCCGTACTGTTCATAATTAGTTATTATTTTCCGTCACTATTTGAATCTGAGTTTATTTCAATAATTCTAGAAAACAGTCCAGTGTTGACGATTGTTTTTCCTGAATATATTGGGAAACGCCGTACTGTTCATGATTAATTATTATTTTCCGTCACTATTTGAATCTGAGTTTATTTCAATAATTCTAGAAAACAGTCCAGTGTTGACGATTGTTTTTCCTGAATATATTGGGAAACGCCGTACTGTTCATGATTAATTATTATTTTCCGGCACTATTTGAATCTGAGTTTATTTCAATAATTCTAGAAAATAGTCAAGTCTTGACGATTGTTTTCCTGAATAGATAGGGAAGCGCCGTACTGTTCATAATTAGTTATTATTTTCCGTCACTATTTGAATCTGAGTTTATTTCAATAATTCTAGAAAACAGTCCAGTGTTGACGATTGTTTTTCCTGAATATATTGGGAAACGCCGTACTGTTCATGATTAATTATTATTTTCCGTCACTATTTGAATCTGAGTTTATTTCAATAATTCTAGAAAATAGTCAAGTGTTGACGATTGTTTTCCTGAATAGGTAGGGAAGCGCCGTACTGTTCATAATTAGTTATTATTTTCCGTCACTATTTGAATCTGAGTTTATTTCAATAATTCTAGAAAACAGTCAAGTGTTGACGATTGTTTTCCTGAATAGATAGGGAAGCGCCGTACTGTTCATAATTAGTTATTATTTTCCATCACTATTTGAATCTGAGTCTATTTCAATAATTCTAGAAAACAGTCAAGTGTTGACGATTGTTTTTCCTGAATATATTGAGAAGAGCTTTTCCGTTCATGATTTAATAATATTTTCCGTGAAGAATCAATTTTTGTTTTAATTTTCAATCAACTTCTACGAGACGATTCAGTGTTGACAGTCGTTTCATATGAATGCAATGATGAATACCAGTTTAGTTAACAATTAAGAATTTCCGTAAAGAGATTGAGTTCCATTTCAAGTTAGGGATTCCCCGTGAACAATTTAATAGTAATTTGTTCTTCCGAACACTGATTCCGTATTTCTATTAAACCAAAAGATAAACCGAGGCGTAATAAATTGTCATAAGGAGAGACACAGTAGTACACGGGTGCTTGGTCACCTCTCAAGTAAACAGATTTCCGAGTCGAATTCAGGAAGACGTGTACAATCTGATATTCTCATTTCTTACATCGTGTTAGGGTATATTGACCTAATCGAGATACCAGCTGTTAGTGAGCCTGAAAAAAAAAACTTTCGCGGAATCATTTGGATTTAATAATCGAATAGCGTATATCATATAGGGATGACCGAATATCACTGTCTTATAAATGTTGTCATTTCCAGTGAAAACTCTGTATAGATATTTTGATTGTTGATCATTGTATATAATATTGTAAATCGTTAATGATTTATTTCTGTTAATAAATAGCTACAAAGGTTTGTCATCATTTTATTCAAGACAAAGACATTATTCTTCTGTAGGAAGAGCATCTCTCAAATACCAACCACAAAACTAAACTAGAAGAACTCTGACCTTCTTACTTGTAAGAAACCCAGGCAGGTCTGCTAAGGTACATGACCGTACCGTAACCTTAGGGGACAACTAATCTCCCACCAAAATTAGTCATTTGGGCGGGAGTTGGTTACAGCTGCATCGGCTGCATCTTTGTTGCAAGAATTCAAAAGATTGCCTTTAAATAGTGTTCAGACGACAGCTCAAAGTGTCTTAGATTTCATTAGTAATAGAAATGGCATTTCAATAATGACTTTCAATTGCCAAAGTCTAAATAGTCACAAATACGATTAACAAGATTCAGTTACGAGACAAACAAATGTGTTACTTCTTACCGAAACTTGCATGGCGCATGATAATCCGATTGAAATACCTAATTTCAATTGTATTGTTCAATTCAAACGAGACACTGTTCCAGAAGGTGGGGTAGCTATTTACCAAAATAATAATAATGTAACTAATATTATGACTTTTCTTTCGGATAAATTGAATTTGAAAATGGATAATGATCCACAAGAATCCACAACAAAATATGGGACCACCATTGACGCGGTATTTTCCAGATATTTAGAGGATATCAAGTATCAAACTTATGTCTCTTATTTCAGTTATTCAGTTACCATAAGCCTATAGTTTCAATGAAAACAAATTCCCGAATAACCTACATGTATTGTAAGGTAATAAAAATATTTCAAACGATATTAACTTCTCATTTATTCAATAAAAGAAAAAAATTGTTTTCTTACCGGTCACCACGCTCAAAAAGTGTAACTTGAATTAATATCAAAGAAAAAACTTGAATTAAAATATCAAAGAAAAAAAAATACTGCATAAATTAAAAAAAATAAATAATTATAATTGCATAAGTTGAGAAAAAATGCTATGCAATAGCTTTACCGCGGCAGTCCCCGAGTGCCACACGTATTTTTTTAATTGACACTGCATTTTCCCGGAATCTACCTATTTCGTAATTTCCGATGATCCCTTTCTCTCATTAACTCTATTGTACTGTAGTACCTATTTTTATTCGAAATGTTTATTGCTTACTTCATATTATATTGGGTGTCGAAACTATAGTAACGTTTACATGTTATTATTATGAATGGTACAAAAATAAAGTGATTGTCCTTTCATTTAATCATAATGATAAATTATCATAAAGAAATGGCTTCTACCATCGATTTTTTTCAATTACTAGCTGTAATACGTCAAACAGAATTTATTATAATTTTTTCCTGTTTATTCCAACTCACCTAAAGGATTCCGATGATGTCCCCAGAAGAGAACGTTTTCTATAGAATGCCCATTGAACGTGGTCGTAGCTGGACCTGGCAAATTAGACACTGCCAGAGAGGCCTGTTTACCTAATGCCACGAACGCTTCAAGAATAGGTATAGGCAAAATTGCTGTTACATGTTGTAATATCCAGTAATTAATCTGAAATAGAATTATTGTGCATTGTAGGAACAATAGTAAATACATAGAAGAACGTTCTAGGGCCTGCATATTCACTAAAGACGTGAATGTGACTCCCATGCCAGGATTTCTTTCCAGAGACCTGGCAGCGGTCAGGCTGAGGTATAAATCTGGGAACTTGAAGAGGGAGATGGTAGTAAGTTCTGCCTATTTCCCTTACGAGTCCCAACATGCTCCTCCAGTCGAGGTGGTGGAGTTATGTCGATACTGTGAGGAGCAGGGGATTCCGCTTCTCCTCGGGTGCGACGCCAATGCCCACCACACGATGTGGGGGAGCAGTGACGTCAATCCTAGGGGGGAGGCTTTGCTGGAGTTCCTTACCTCCACACAGCTTGAGATCCTCAATAGAGGGTCAATATCGACTTATTTCACACCTAGAAGACAGGAGGTTATTGATCTGACCCTTTGCTCTAGGGCAATGGAGACTCAGGTTTCGAAATGGAAAGTGTCTTCTGAAGTGTCCTTATCGGATCATAGACACATTCTATTCGATGTTGAGTCTATCACAAATGAGATTCAAAGTTACAGGAATCCAAAGACCACCAACTGGGGCCTCTATAAGGATGAGCTATGTGGTAGGCTCCTTATGCTTCCGACTTATCACGGAGAAGGAAGGGCGGAGACAAAGGCTACAGTTTCGGGTCTTAGCTCCGCCATCATCTCTGCGTACGAAGCCAGCTGTGACCTTAGGCAGAGGAACGCTGGAAGAACAACGCCATGGTGAACCACAAAAGTGGAGGAACACCGGAAAATGGTAAGAAAACTCTTTAATAATGCTAAGAGATCCCAAGCAGTCGTGGATTGGAAAAGCTATGAAGCGGCCCAAAGAGACTATAAAAAAGCGTTGAGAACGTCAAAACGAGACACTTGGCGGACTTTCTGCGAGGACATCAACAAGCTACCCTCTGCGGCAAGATTCTGCAAAGTTCTCTCAAAAGACAACAGAGCCAGAATTGGATCAGTGATTCTTCCGAGTGGTGAGTACACCACGACTCCGGAGGAGACACTGAGACACCTAGTGTCGGTCCATTTTCCTGACTCTGGAGACGGAGATCTGACTACTGAAAGAGACGATGGACAGAGTGACCGTCATAACGGTGACTTTCGTCTGTCCTCCGACATAGTCAATTATGACAAGGTGAAGTGGGCCATATCCGGGTTCGCACCGTACAAATCACCAGGCGAAGATGGAATCTTCCCGGCTCTCCTACAAGAGGGACAGGAAATTATCATCAAGCTATTGGTGAAAATCTTCCGATTTTGCATAGCCACTGGCTTTATTCCAAGGCTATGGCGGGCAGTGAAAGTCGTGTTTATTCCAAAGGCAGGTAAAACTGATTATACCCAAGCTAAGGCATTCCGCCCTATCAGTCTAACCTCATTCCTATTAAAGGCAATGGAGAGACTGATTGACCAATACTTGAGAGATGGCCCACTGAAGGCCCATCCCTTACACTGTCGTCAACACGCCTATCAGGCTGGCCTCTCGACTGAAACGGCCTTGCATCATCTAGTCACAAGAATAGATGGTGCTATGGCCCGGGAGGAACACGCCCTGGGGGTATTTATGGACATCGCGGGGGCATTTGATAACACGTCCGTCGAGTCTATCTGCTCAGCCACTGAGAAGCATGGAGTGAGTCCAACATTGATCCGGTGGATTGGGGCCATGCTATCTACGCGTGCGATAAAGGCGCAACATAACGGATGCGTTGTACAAACCACCGCTACAAAAGGCTGTCCACGGGGAGGTGTCCTATCTCCGCTTCTGTGGTGCCTTGTAATCGATGGATTATTGGAGGAACTGGAAGAAGCTGGGTTTTATGCCCAAGCCTATGCCGATGACTTGGCTGGCGTCACCTTCGGGCGGCACTTGGGGACGCTGTGCGAGCTGCAAAATACGCTGCTCGGCATAGTGGACGGCTGGTGCCGCACGGAGGGGCTAAAGGTAAATCCTGACAAAACGGAAGTTGTTCTGTTTACAAGGAAACGCAAGCTGGACACACTACCAGAGATTAGTTTCTCTGGCAGGGTCGGTGAAGTTTCTGGGAGTAATCCTAGACTCTAAATTGACCTGGCGCGAACACTTCGAATATCGAGTGAGGAAGGCCTCTGCGTCATTTTGGGCGTACAGAAGAGCTTACAGCAGCACATGGGGGTTAGAGCCAAAGATCCTTTATTGGATCTATACTGCTGTGATTAGATCTATGGTTACCTACAAGGCGGTAGTGTGGTGGTCAGGGACAAGGACTGGTATTTCCCAGCGCTCCCTAGACCGTCTGCAGCGACTTGCATGCGTAGGCATACTGAGCGGCATGAGGTCGGCTCCGACGAGAGCCCTTGAACCACTCGCCGGATTGCCACCTCTACACTGAGGCCATGAGAACGTCGTATAGGTTGAAGGGCCTAGGCCACTGGACCAAAACGTACCATTCTCGTGGACACTCATCGATTCTAAGTGAGGCAATCTCTAAATGCCCCATACTAGAAATGAAGCAAGATAGCATGATTCCTGCTATATGTCTCACTTCTCCCAAAATCCTCATCCCGGATAGAGGAGATTGGAACAACGATACCCTCACCCTACTACCACCAGACGGGCTCGTATGGTTCACAGATGGGTCCAAGGTAGGTCAGGCTCCTGGGGCGGGAGTGTAACTAAAAAGGCCAAGAATCACTATCTCAGTGACTCTAGGCGCTTACTGCACGGTTTTTCAAGCGGAGGTCTACGCAATACTGACTTGTGCCATGGAAAACTTTCGACAGCCGGTCGGCTCTGGGAGCTCTCAAATCACCCAGAGTCACATCAAGGCTCGTCAAAGAATGCAGGGATACACTGGCTGAACTAGCTAGGAGAAATAAAGTTCAACTCATCTGGGTCCCCGGACACAGCGGAGTTGTAGGGAACTAAATGGCCGACTCTCTGGCCAGGCGAGGGTCGTCTAGTGCCCCTATCGGGCCGGAGCCAATGGTCGCTTTATCAAACTGCGTAGGTAGCCTCGCCCTTTTGGACCAACTGGATAAAGAGTAGTCTAAACTGTGGCGAGAATCACCACGCATGAGGCAGGCCAAGCTCTTCATCAAAGAGCCTGTGCCTAGGCTCTCAAAGAAACTCCTTTCTCCGAACAGAAGGGACATCCGAGAGATTACTGGAATCCTAACCGGTCACTGTCGTCTTAGCAAACATCTCCACACTATGGGCATCGCAGATGTTCCAATACGTAGGAAATGCAGAGAGGTGGAAGAAACTGCCTCTCACATCCTGTTGGAATGCCCAGCGTTGGCATCCCTCAGAGCTGTTCCCGGAGGAACTTATGGGAGCCGGCACTGGCAATATTCTGGGTTTCTGGCGGGCCACAAACCTGCTAGAATAGAATAGGCTTCTGACTACGGGGCGCACAATGGGCCCAACTAAGGGGCCTAAGTGCATCAGGGAGCTTAGCCTCCCACCCTCTTTTTTGATGATGATGATGATGAAATACATAGAAGAACGTATCTTTCCAAAATAACCCAATCCAGTCTGCGTTGAAGATACAGTTAGTTCGAAGTAATGAATGAAGAGACCTGGCCAAAATTTTCAAACGGGAGACGTTTCATGAATAAAACGATAATCGCGTAAAAAATTTGCAAATTTGTATGAAAATAACCAAATTTCCCTGATTTTCCGCTCACTGAATGAGTTTTTTGGGAAAATGACCTGGGATTCGTGTTCAGGGACCCAAAAAACCTACTATAACGCATTTTGGAGGCTTGATTTTCATTTTTTTCATAAATTAAAAATTATCTTAAAAAAGTGGGTGAAAATGGAATTAATTTAGCATTTAGAGGTGATTGGGAGGCCGTTGGAGTTAAGCTTGCTAGTCACGAATGACCTACGTGGGTCAGATAACATCATGCAAAGAAAAAGTATCCGATACCATGCCCTTTGTTTTTACTATCCGGCTTATTGACTGGACTATTATGTGGATGGGAGAAAATATTAAATTTTGGCGCCATATACAGGGTGTCCTCGAACTGCGTGGTAAAAATGAAACCGAAGATTCTTTGATTCGAAAAAAATTTGATGAGCCTTTTTACTTTTGCCTCAAGTGTCTTGTTTAGCCGGTAGAGGGCTTCAAAGTTACAAAAATAATTTTGTTTTTTCGGTATAACTTGAGAACGTGATGGAGGACTTTTACAATATTTGGCAGATGAGTTACTGTCAATAATAGCCGTTTTTGAGAGTGGAGCATAGAGCCTTAGAGACCATAGAAATGGCTCAAACTTGAGGATGTAACGGGAAAAGTGTCCAGAACTTGTTTGTTGTCAATGTAATTCACTCTATATTTTTATGTGGGTAGCTTATCTAATTTGAAAACTTTTCTTACTCCTAGAAAATAATTTTCGAGTCTGCAATTTTGGCTTACTAATTTTACTTGATTAAAATACCTTAGTTACCTTTGCTTTTCTAATGTCATTTTGGCATTTGGAGAATTTATTCTTAAAACAGTCAGTTTTTACTTTGCTTTCCGTAAAAATTTTATAAAATTAGGGCTCAAAATTTCACTAACACTGAAATGGTTAATATCTCGGTAAAACACGAATAATAAAAAAAATAGAAATGGGGAAACGATGTGATTATTTAGGAAAAACAAATGCTAAATTAAAAGAAACAACAAAACTTTTTGGGAAATCGCTAAGGCATCAATTGTTCGAAATGTTGCCCATTTTCCTGAATACACAAATTAATTCGTTTCGAAAAATTGGATTGAACTCTGGCTAGTACTTCAGGATCATTCTTCAATAAATCCGCTTCATGATTAATTCGTTGCAACAATTCCTCTCGTGTGTTTACTGGAGCTGCATAAACTTTCGACTTCAAAGCGCCCCATAGAAAGAAGTCGCAGGGCGTTAAATCAGGGGAGCGGGCCGGCCAGTTCACTGGTGCATCGTGTCCTCTACCTATCCAGCGATCTGGATATTCCGCATTCAAATGTCGCCTCACAGCTAATGTGAAATGAGGAGGTGCACCATCATGGATAAACCAGGTCACGACGAATGTGTAAGGGCAAGTCTTCCAACAGTTCAAGTAGCCTTTGTTCCAAAAAGTTCAAGTAGTTCTCCCCGTTCAATCGATCGGGTATAACGGTAGGGCCAATAATAAAGTTATCCACAATTCCAACCCAAACATTGATTTTAGTTTGATTCTGAGAATATGTAACTTCCGTTTCAAGAGGATTTTCATCAGCATAGAAATGTTCATTATGGAGGTTAAAAAGACCACATCTCGTGAAAGTATCTTCGTCCGTGAACAAAATTCTTCAACAAAAATTGGGGTTTGCGTTTTGTCTTTGGACAATAAGCCGACAGAAATCTAGCCGATGACCTGGATCCATGGGCAATAAGTCTTGAACTGTTTTAATATGATAGGGATACAACAGTTCTTCTTTCAGTACATTATGAACTAATGATTTTGAGGCTCCAATACGAAGTCCCAAACGTAGTGTGCTTATCCCAGGTTCAGTTTCAACCGCTTCCAGTATCGCTTCTTCGAGCTCTAACGTTCTTGCCAGTTTCGCGAAGGTTTGCCGATTTGGAATTATGTGATGCGGATATCTTTCCCTTCTCCGGCCATTGCAACGACAAAGTCCATAAATCAATAACATATCAACCATTTCAGTGTTAGTGAAATTTTGAGACACAATTTTATAAAATTTTTACGGAAAGCAAAGTAAACACTGACAGTTTTGAAAATAAATTCTTCAAATGCCAAAATGACATTAGAAAAGCAAAGGCAACTAAGGTATTTTAATCAAGTAAAATTAGTAAGCCAAAATTTCAGAGACTCGAAAATTAATTTTTTCAAGCTAATCCATTGATTTTATCAAAATTTTCTAAGAGTAAAAAAATTTTCAAATTAGATAAGCTATCTACATAAAAAATATCGAGTGAATTACATTGACAACAAAAAAGTTCTGGACACTTTTCCCGTTACATCCTCAAGTTTGAGCCATTTCTATGGGCTCTAAGGCTCTGTGCTCCACTCTCAAAAATGGCCATTATTGACAGTAACTCACCTGCCAAATATTGTAAAAGTTCTTCATCACGTTCTCAAGTTATACCGAAAAAACAAAATTATTTTCGCAATTTTGAAGCCCTCTACCGGGTAAACAAGACACTTGAGGCAAAAGTAAAAAGGCTAATCAACTTTGTTTCGAATCAAAGAATCTTCGGTTTTATTTTTGCCACGCAGTTCGAGGACATCCTGTATATAGATATTCGATTATCGATAGTGAATAGGATATTGCGTAATGTTACACAGTATGATTATCTGGATGATATGTCCATTTTAAGAATCTCGCTTAATATTCGCGATGCTAGCGTATCGAGCGAGTGATTTGGCATTGGCATTGCACAATGCTACATCCGGGTTTTCTCGGGCGTCTTTCAGCCGATCAACAATTTTTTCAATATTATTTTGCGAAACTTTAGCTACCGAGGTAGCTATTGCTCCCAAGCAGACTACATTGCTGTTGCGTCTCAGTTCATGGTCTTAAGACCAAGCTAGTTATTGCTTCAATGAAATGTTTTATTCTCATTAAAAATATTAATACCGCAAGAAAATAGAGCCTCCGTTGGTCCATTGAGCTCGGAAACCAAACGACAAAGAATAGCAAAAGACAATCAAACGGAGAAACTCGCTAGTAATGGCCAGTGGAATATAAATTTGATCACAATTACGTAAAATAACGATTCAGAATTTTACCTGAGCTTGTGGAGAATTAAGTACAATTTTCATTCCAGTTTGTACCTTCTTTAATCTGGATATCATAGGTTTAGTTGAACAAATAATATCAGTGGGAATAGTAGTTACGACAAAACTGAACGTATTTTCCATTTTTGTTAGTTTCGAAACATTCGTATCGTTATACAAAGTATCCATCTTAAACTTCACCATCAAACACGCCTTCAATGTAGCCGGTATATCTTCGCATTTCTGGAAAATAGTTTATTAGATTTTAATTATTATATTATGCGTCACGATCAGAAGACATTATCTGTAACTTTTTAGTAAAATTCCATTGTAGTCTGTTCGTTGGGATTCTTTCATTTCATTAGTAAGGGAAGATAAATAGTTGAGAAACCTATGAAAACCAAATATCCATAATTTTCTATTATACTACTAGTTAAATATTATACTACTAAGACATCACACTCTTCGTATTCCATTACCAGAAGAATATGACACAACATCAACTCAATAATACGAGAGCAAAGTGAAATGTCCCTGAAAAATAAAACAGATGGCGCCACAATCGAAAATCTCATGTGACATGTGTGATGTACCATCTTTAACTAGAACGCATTGAAATTTTCAGACTGATATGTCATTCATTTCTATTTTGACATCCATCGAAAGCAAGCAACCTTGAAGATTCATGTAAACATGGAAAAAAGTGAATTTCGCTTCTTGATTGATCATTATTTCTTGCGTGGAAAAAACATTACGCAAACCAAAGCATCGCTTGTTACACATTGTGGGGGCTCTTTACCATCGATTGGAATTATTGGAAAGATTCACAAGTGGTTTGATTCACACTGATTTTCGTTGTGGTTTCGTTCTGATCGTCCAATTGAGGTTACAACGCCAGAAATCGTCGAAAAAATCCTTAGTATGATATTGGACGATCGCACGAGATTGCTAAGGCTATGGGCATCTCAACCGAACGGGTACGGAACATTTTGCAAACATTTTTGAATATAAGAAAGCTGTGCCGCATTTGCTCTCCGTTGATAACCGGTGTGACAACTTCAAAGGAGTGTTTGGCGTTGTTCAAGGATTTTATGTGCCGTTTCGTAACCGTGGATAACCGTAAGAAACATGGGTCCATCACAATACACCAGAGACCAAAGAACAGTCGAAATAGTGGACTTGTCCTGGCGAATAGAAGCCGAAAAAGACCAAAGTGGGTTTATCGACCAACAAAGTCATGGCGGCAGTTTTTTGGGATACACACGGTATCGTCCATATCGATTACCTTGA
Source organism: Endomychus coccineus (assembly GCA_958510875.1). NCBI lineage: Eukaryota > Metazoa > Arthropoda > Insecta > Coleoptera > Endomychidae > Endomychus > Endomychus coccineus. The sequence continues at coordinate 304,358,670 of OY294067.1, read as the reverse complement.
AAAGGGCAAAACGATCACCGCCCTATATTATGCAGAGCTGATGGATAGATTCGACGCCGATTTAGAGCGAAAGCGGTCGCATTTGGCAAAAAAAAGTGCTCTTCCACTAGGACAATGCACCGGTGCACAAGTCGGCAAAATTGCATGAATTGCGCTACGAATTGGTTCGTCATCCACCATATTCTCCAGATTTGGCCCCCTGCGATTTCATCTATTTCCAAACTTGAATGAATGGCTCGGTGAAAAGAGAATTGGATCCAACGATGAGGTCAACAAAACAAACGCCTATTGTGAAGGATTTCCGAAATCCGAAGTGCATCGGCCTACAAGGAGATTATGTTGAGAAATAGAATAAGTTTTGACCAAATAAATCATTTCATGTTTCATTTTTCAGGAACTTTTCACTTTGCCCCATATAATTGATAGAGTTGTGCATGAATAATAATAAATCTTTGTTCAGACTTTCTTATAATAATACAACACAAAATCTAATAATTATAAAAGAAAAACGTAAAAAATGTCCCCTTGTACACATTTATAATAATATTCATTTTTATTAGCCAAATCCCCAATTTTGTATTATACAAGTTGTTATTTTGGTATTTTGTGTAGAGCATGAGAATACAATATTTGTCACTGGGGTTCAATGATAGTCCTGTGTGCTAGCGAAAAGAATTTAATACTGTTCAATTATAAATATTAAATAAAATTGAGCAAAGTGATTGTAAAAATGGAATCAAGAAGATCTAGAATTCAAAATTAGTTTATAATTAGATTGATTTTTGAAGGTGATGAAATTATAAATTTTCAATTTTGTTAATACAGTTATCACTCTTTGAGTAGGGCTATAATAGATATAGTAGTTTCAATCTACGCTGTTTTTGTGTTGCTAAGGTATAAACATTTAGTTTTAATTTTGTGAGACAGGTCACATACTTGTTTTATGTTTGAAATAACAATGCCAGTACATAGAATTCTTTAAGGTTGAAAACATTCAATTCTATGAATACTTGAAAAGTTGGTATCGGCTTAGATATACAAAATAGTGCTTTTTAACATATGTAAGCTAGGTATATTTTTTTTAATTCGGAAAATAAGGATTAATTTTCTCTTAAATGATTGTTTGAATTATATCTGTGTTCGTTTAACCTCAGTTGTCAAATTCAGATGGGGAAGTTTGACATTATTTATATTAATTATAATAAAATAAATTGCGTGGAGAAGCAAATGAAGTTCGTTTTATCATTTGTATATGAATTATCGAGAAGGTCACACTAACACATATGCTTATTATTTTCGTCCTTACGTATGTTTTGGTTTCACGACAATCATCAGAAGACTTGTTATGTTTAAAACGGGATTTCTTAAAACTAATTGTATTAGCTGAAAGCGTCCTTATCGCACCATTTTCAAAAATGCCCAAGTCGCCAGAACAGAAACACGAATAACCGGAATTGTAACAAATCAATGTTTTAAGTATATGAAATATTTAAAAGAATCCACCGCTTAGTAATATTCTTATAATATACGAATACATGTCAACAAGGTCTGTAAACGACTGAAACCAAACAATATTACGTTCAAGTATCTACTTTCGAACCAGATGTTAAAGATTTATGAAGTAATAGAAAAAGGTTTGTCAGACCTTATCAGAAACATTACTATTTAAGCCGTCTACCTAAAATACACTTTTATCATTATAAAGACGCATGTAGGAAGTGTTTAGCAAGGGAGGTGGAATTTTCTTGTGCTATATTTATGGCCATACATTCTTTTTTGTAAATATTGTTTAGAGATTCTGGTATAGGTTCAATCACAATCTAAACAATTCAATTTATACACTGTGTGGGTTTGCTTATCTCTAGGTGTTAAAGATCTTAGATTTGAAAAATATTTACAAACACAGTAGGTTATGCGCAACATTTATATCATACTTTTTTAAACATTTATTAATTTTCTCTGAGGTCTCCGGAATGTATGTTAATGTCATACAATTATCTGTATTACCGTTTGTATTATTTATATATGACGTAGCATTATATATTTTGTTTATTCTTTCTTTAATCAAGGGACGGATATTTTATGGTATTCAGATACATTCTGTTTTTAATATTTGTGGATATGATATCAAATTTGGCGTAATCCAAAGTTTTCGCTTTTCAAATTGTGTGCTTATGAATCTTGTTTGAGTTTAAAATTGATTCAAATTAGTTTTTTCTATTACTGCTGCTTAAAACTTTCTTCTGCTATGTTATTTTGGTAAATGTTAATATATTTGTATGAAAGAATATTCCCAGACAGAAAATTATTTCTATCAACAAGAATTATGGAATAACAACGGGATCACATATATCAACAGATATGTTTAAAATGTTCGAAACATTTTATTAAGAGACATAATTAATAAAAAAATAAAAGTGGAATTATGTAAATTATGTTTTAGAGTATGTCAACACTGTTCTGGTTCAGACGAAATGAATAATTTTCTCGAATATTCATAAATAGCATTAATCAATTCACATGAGAATATTATATTGAATAGCCTGAAGCTGTACCCAGACTTGCCAAGGTGAAACAACGAAAACATAAAAGTTATATTAGCCCAGACATGAAACTTAAATTAACACATCATTAACTGAATCTGGAGTAGGGCGTATATAATTGTTTATAATTGAGCTCGTAGTTTAAACCTTCAAACCTTTAGACCTTTGGATGATAGGTCATATAGTATACGAGTATAACATTGTTATTACTATGAATATGAACGGGTTTTTATTGCAAATTTAGAATACCAATTTTGGAATTTATTAATTAGTAAAGCGAAACATTTAAATTGTATTGAACTATTTTAAGCTTATATTATGTTTTGAAAGGTTAATAATAGTTATTATTATTATGCACTCTTCTTTGTTTCCATAGATTTGGAAGTTATGTGGAAACATGAACCGATAATTTGTTATTATAATGAGACAAGCTAATGGAAATATATACGTAGATATTTCTGATGGAACGTGATTTTTATTTAAAACTGTTCTCTCTATTCCCCAACTGTAATCGAAATAAGAAATAAATCAAATTCAACAACTATAAGTGCAAGGGTGGAAGCCGTTACTTTGTGATAATTTATCATATTGATATAATAAGATAAAACACTTTACTTTGTTTTTTATCACATATATTATAGAAACAAATCGTCACTATAGTTTCGACACTTGCGTGTCATCTTCAAACGATACTAATGTATGAAAATATGAATTGGCTATTTATTGCACAATATAAGACACAAATAACAAGTGGGGTACCGGTTGGAGAAATACATTGTTAGAATAGTATAATTGAAATTGGATAATGAGGTAGAGTTAATATTGTGATAAGAAAATTTTAATGCGGAGGTATACTAGGAAGGTACAGGAGGATTATTGGGAATTTTACTTCATCAAAACATCAAACAGAATGCTGTAGTACTCATTTAATTGATCGTTAAAAATTTTATTGTCATCATTTTTAATATCTTTGAAAATTTCTATTGATTCTAGTGTGTTTAATTTAAAACCGCTACTCTGGTTATGTAAGATTTTAACTTCATCTAAATTGTTAAAAGTGTGCCCTGTTTCTAAAAACGTATTCTGATGAAGAATTAGAATTTTTTTTAAAAGGAGTAACTTATTTCTGCTTTTTTCCGTCAATTAATTTGGATATAAGTTTAGGTTGAAAACCATTGTTAATGGCTATAACCTTAATTATATTCAATTCTTCATTCAGGTTTCAGGAGAAAGAAGAAGTGAAAAGACTCTATGTATCATTGAGTTGTATGATGCTAATTTGTGACAACGGGGACTAAAAGATGAATTGGCAATAGTTGCATCTGTGAATGTAGATTTTCTATAAATTTTAAAAGTAACGATATTATTATGGTGCGTGAGGATAAGGTCTAGGAATTTCTAATTCCGCATTCTAAATTAGCAATTATATTGTCGATAGGCAATTTTTGTTTTTCGTTAGTTACCCATTTCCTTAAACTATTTATCCTTTTCGATTGAATGGCTTTGATTTTGTTGAATTTTTTTTCAGAAATTGTTCTGCTGGTTTTTGAAAAATGTAGCATAGGTTGGAAACAAAATCAATCCTGTTATCTGAATTTTGATAGCAACTTTATCACCCAATTTTTTCACCACAAGTTGTTCATAATACACTGGAAATGAATGGCTACCCAAAAATATTTTTCAACCTCTTCATTAAGGAAAGAATAAACAAAATTTATAATGGAACGTCATATATAAATAACATAAACGGTAATACAGATAATTTTATTACCATTAAATTAAGAAATGAATGACATAAATGTTGCGCGTAAACCTACTAACTGTGTTGGGAAATACTTTTCAAATCTAAAACCTTTAATACCTAAAGATAAACAAACCCACACAGTATACAAATTAAATTGTTTAGATTGCTTTGTGACTTATACAGGAATCTCTAAACAATATTTTTTTTTTAATGTATGACCATAAGTATAGTAATAGAAACAAAAGCTTGATAAACATTGTTTTGATTATAACCATCAATTCGATTACAAAAATGTTAATATTTTAACTAAAGGAACCAATTATTATAAAAGATCTATTCTAGAGATGATTCACATGAAATGTGACTCAAAGTCTGTAAGTCATAGAGCAGACGTCCAAGCATTGTTAGATTCATACTAATTTAATTAATTAAAACCCTTGGAAATTTCTACATGCGTCTTTATAATGTTGAAAGTATATTTTAGGTAGAATGCTCAAATAGCAAAATTTCTAATAAGGTCTGACAACATTTTTCAACTACCTCATAAATCTTTAACATCTGGTTCGAAAGTGAATACTTGAGCGTCATAATTTTTGGTTTCAGTCATCTTCAAACATTGCATGAAATGACTCCGAATGTTATAAGGAAATTGCTAAGCAGTGGATTCTTGATACATATTTATATATCCAAAACATTAATGTGTTACTATTTCGATTACCCCTGTTCATGTTCATTTCGACGACGTGAGCATTTTCAATTGAAATTAATGCGACAAGGACGCGTTGTGCTTGATACAATTAGTTTTAAGAAATCACGTTATAGACATTGATAATAAGTCTCCTGATGATGGTCGTGAGGCCAAAACGTACCTAACGACGAAAATAATAAGCATATGTGTTAGTGTGTCAAGAATCATTGTTAATAAATAATAATAGAAATCACTTACTTTTGATTGGAAATAGTTTGATAGACTAGTACTTAGTCCACTCAATATTATCCCTGTGAACGAAGTGCCCTTTAACTTCTTTTTTATTTGTTTGATGAGCGATACAACTTTATCCTCTTCGTTTGTCATAGACCATACCGTGATTTTCTCTCCAGACAAATCCTGGGATGCTTGCAGGATACTTTTATCATTTGGCTCCATACCTTCCATGATCATCTCACCTGGTGCATGAAAGATAACTTTGATACCACTCCATACCTTAGTGAAGGTAGATATTTTAGGTAAAGCATCTGCGGCCTTCTGCTGCCTTGGAATCTGCTGGTCGCTTACAATATTATCTTTGAAATTATTGAACAAGCAGGAGACGATAGTAATACCGTCGCCGACGCAATGATGAACGCGCACCAATACTGGATATCTACCTTCCTTTCCACGCCATCTGACAGGTTTGGTGCCTACCAAAACCTCCCATACCTTTGTATCGTTTTTAGGCAGACCCACGTTGCAATAAGATGCCACGAATTTTTGGATATCATCTTCATCGAGGAACTCCTTCTGGTCAACATCTACTTGGAATTCTGATCGTTTGATACAATCATCTACTTTGGGTTCGTCTTTGATGTAGAATCCATAGCCATAGGCTTCTGCCCTGACATAGTGCAATTTTGGGAAAAGGTTCGGATTTTCGTAAAATTGTTCGTAAAACTTCTTCCTGATGGAATCGAAAACGTATGTCGGGTCTTTTTTCTCAAAGTCGATCATCATTAGTACATTTATGATACTTCTTGAATTCTCTTTTATGACGAATAAGCTGTCTCCTCGTAATAATCCCCCGTATTTCTCCTTATATTTGATGGACAGCAGTTTATCAACTATCGTTCTGTAAGTTAGAAGAAGCGTAGTTGATACTAGGAAAATCGGAGAAATAGCAACAGTCAGAATGAACAAAACTGTATGTAACAAATTCTTAAGATATGCACTCATTTTTATCAAGATTACTATTCAATTAATACAAGTTAACTCACTTGAAGTGAAAGACAAGAGCTATTGTAATATGCCGTATGTAAGTTGGAATCCGAGTTTTTATGCCTTTCAGATATTTAAATGAATAGGATGTTCGATATTTCCTGTCTACGAAAAATAAAATATCGAACTCTTATACAATTATCAAATTCTCAGAAGCACATTGTTATTTTGCTTCAAAAATGTATGAGCAATAAACAATTAAGGACAAATATTTATTATTCTCATTATAATCTGATGTAATCATTAAAACGGAAAAATAAAATTTGAATAGACGATACAAATATATGAATAAACTTCATAAATACATTGGTACTTTTGTACCAGTGTGTTTATGAAATTTATTCAAGACATAATATACTTTTGAATAAAATAAGTCATTACGTGATGAAAATCCACTTGGATAAAATAACTATTTTAAGCTAGATTTTCATTAATTTTATTAAAATTTGAAATTAAATTAGTGAAAATCGAACTTTTAATAACTATTTTATCTATGTTTAATGTAGTTTTACAATACCTGGTGAAACTTAAAGACTAAATATTGTAGTATGAAAATATACAAATCAATTTGCATTGGTTTATCCAAGAATGTAATTATAGAATGTAGGAAAGAAAACACCAGAACATTTTAAATTTTTTATTTCATAGTACACTAAACAACTATTCCTATGAAGTCTTCCATAACAAGGATCGGGATCACCACCATCATCATCCTCTTATGGGACGATCATGTGAGGTCCATTGCGAAAACTGCTTCACGAAAACTTCTAAATGCACTTAGCGAAAATTCAACCACAAACATCACAACGCAAACTTAACTAGAAAACTTGGAAATAAAATATGATTTAAGTAATCGTGAAATAGTCAAAGCAAGATTTAACTCAAGTAGTTAGAATATAACTGACTTTAGTGTGGTGAGTTTGATTTTTCATAATCTTGGATAACCACTCCTATATTAGTGATATGTTTGTGGGTAGTAACGCTTACCCAATAAGAGAGAGACGTGCTCCAGTCTAGTGAGCTGGATACAGAAGAACTATTCTGTTTTTGTTGACAGGGACCTCAATTTCATGACCTAATTTGGACTTCCTTGAATTTAGGTATGAATGAAAATTCTATCAACTTAATATTCTAATTACGTGTTTAATAAGAAACGATACTGTGTCCTGCAAGTCTTATGTTATGGTTACGTGAATGGATTGTAACTTCAAAGGGTGAAAAACCTTTGTTTAAACCATAGCAAAAGATCAACTTGCCGCTACAAATTAGATCATAAACATATGTCATAACTACCAATATACTGTAGCACTTGTTTTCTTCAGAACCATTCCTGTTACCTTCGTAATTTATGATTTCTTATTGAAACTGTGAGAAATCCTTCCTTGACAAGGATTTAGAAACTACACATCTTGTTTCCGTCTCATAGATACAAAGAACAAACTGTATTAATTCATGACGGGACGGTCGTACTAAGAAATGAACTCATGTACTTGACCCTATCTCAATCTACGTTCATGGGTGTTGTTAGAACCAGCTTGAATTTTAGCAAAATGTTTGATATCTGAATGAATGCTAATTGATAATTAATAAGGCAGCTTTGCTACATTAGTTCCCGAGAATTTATTTGTAATTCATACCTGGGTCAAGAATCATTATTAAAAAGATGTTCGCTATTTCCTACCAACGAAGAATAAAATATGGAACTCTTATTCAATTATCCATTGTGGAATTCGCAGAAGCTTATTATTAATTTTTTCGCTCCAAAAATGTATGAGCAATAAAAAACAATAAAAAATGAATATTTATTATTCTCATTATAATCTGATGTAATCATTAAAATGGAAAAATAAAATTTGAATAGACGATACATCAAATATATGAATAAACTTCATAAATACATTGGTACTTTTGCACCAGTGTGTTTATGAAATTCATTCAAGGCAAATTCATGAAGCATAATATAATTTTGAATGAAATCAGCCATTACGTGATGAAAATTCACTATAAACTTGAGTAAAATAACTATTTAAAGCTCGATTTTCACCAATTTTACTAAAACTTAGAATTAAATTAGTGAAAATCGAACTTTTAATAATTATTTTATTCAATTGTAATATAAATTTACAATGCCTGGTGAAACTTAAAGACTAAATATTGTAGTATGAAAATATACACATCAATTTGCATTAGTTTATTCCAAAATGTAAGTATATTATTAGTCCAGGTTGTGAACCGGAAAATAAAAAAAAAAACATGTAAGTTCGAATCGAAAAATTTTTGTTGCATTAGCTTCAGGAGGTTCTCAGGATTATTCATACACCTTAAAACCTCTTGGGAACCCCAACCCCACCCATTGGGGGCGACATTTGCAACATGCCAGTCTTGAATTATATTTTCTACAAGAAAAGGTATTTTGGCATTACGAGTGCACCTAAGAAGTTTTTTGAGTCGCTGAACACGAATCCGTAGCCAGATTTACTTGCAATCAATCGTAGGGGTGGTCAAATCGACAAGATTGGCCAATTTCGCACCCTTAATATGTTGTTTTGCAATTTACGTGTTTCAAGCATTTCGAATGCACCAAGGAGGTTTTTTGGGTCGGTGAATACGATTCCGAAACCAGATTAACTTAAAATTCATCGTTGGGGTGGTGAAATAGACAAAATTGGTCACCAACACCAAAATATTGGTATCTTGAAATAGAATAAAACGGTTTTCAAAATATATTTTTTTCCTTTTTACTTTTTCTTACTTAAAATTCATCGTTGGGGTGGTGAAGTCGACAAAATTGGGCAATTTTGCACCCCTTATATGTTATTCTGCAATTTACGTGTTTTTGTCAATTCGAGTGCACCAAGTAGGTTTTTTGGGTCGCTGAACACGAATCCGAAACCAGATTCACCTTTAATCCATCGTTGAGGTGGTAAAATTGACAAAATAGGCCAATTTTGCACCCTTAATATGTTGTTTTGCAATTTACGTGTTTTTATCATTTCGAGTGTACCAAGGGGGTTTTTTGAGTCGCTGAATACGATTTCAAAGCCATATTTACTCGAATATCATCGTAGGAGTGGGAAATTTACAAAAATGACTTATTTGACACGCTTCTAAATTTTTATTATTTTTGCATTTTAAAATTATTTTCTCCTTTTTCAATATTAAGAGGATAGGAATATTAGTAATTGTTTGAAAAAGAACACAAATATTTAATAACTACACTTTCTTGTTCAAAAAACACTTGATTGATAACACTTGAATGCAACAAATTTCATACACTGACACACGCTTCTGCGTTCTTGTTGGTTCTTGAACCATAAAATACAAAATGAAATATAAATTGAACTATACAAAATACAAATATTCAACTAAAATAATATCAACGCTGTGAAACAAATGTAGCTAAAAGAGAGAATGTTGTTCTTTGTCGTCTATAAAGAAACATGCACATGTATCTGGAAATAACCTGTGTAACGATCTCAGGGCTGTAAAATGAGATAAGTTTAGAAGGATATAGTCTTTGGTTTTCTGTATATTAAATATGTATACGAAGGGGCCCAACGCATTAAAAAAAGAAGGAATTTAACAATTATTATGATGAGTACAACACACCTTCTTATATCTACCTTTTTTACATTATATCTGGGTACGTTACTTACAAAATAGTGCACCTGCCGGTATAAAGATAGATGCCTGTATATTAATACCTATAGGTATACTATATACTATACCTGGCGTGGAGATTTTGTATACCTGTGCCTAAAGAAACTTAAAAAGGAAAAAAATATATTTTGAAAACCGTTTTATTCTATTTCAAGATACCAATATTTTGGTGTTGGTGACCAATTTTGTCTATTTCACCACCCACACGATGAATTTTAAGTTAATCTGGCTTCGGAATCGTATTCAGCGACCCAAAAAAAACCCTTGGTGCAATCTAAATGCCTAAAACACGTAAATTGCAAAATAACATATTGGGGGTGCAAAATTGACCAATTTTGTCTATTCCACCACCCCAACGATGAATTTTTAGTAAATCTGGCTTCGGAATCGTATTCAGGGACCCAAAAAACCCTCTTGGTGCAATCTATATGCCTAAAACACGTAAATTACAAAATAACATATTAGGGGTGCAAAATTGGCCAAATTTTTCGATTTTACCACCCCTGCAATGGATTGCAAGTAAATCTGTCACCGGATTCGTGTTCAGCGACCCAAAAAACCTCCTCGATGCATTCAAAATGCCAAAAACACGTAAATTGCAAAATAACATATAAGGGGTGCGAAATTGGCCAATTTTACCACCCCTACGATGGATTGCAAGTAAATCTGGCTACGGATTCGTGTTCAGCGACCCAAAAAACCTTACTAGGTGTACTCGAAATGCCAAAATACCTTTTTTTGTAGAAAATACAATTCAAGACTTGGCATGTTGCAAATTTGAGGGAGATTTCGGACTATTTTCGCCCCCAATGGGTGGGGTTGGGGTTCCCAAGCGGTTTTAAGGTGTATGAATTATCCTGAGAACCTTTAGAAGCTAACGCAAAAAAAAATTTTTGATTCGAACCTACATGTTTTTTTTTTTTATTATAGCTAAAATCCCGGTTCACAGTCTGGACTATATGTAAGAAAGAAAACACCGGAACATTTTTAATTTTTTATTTCATAGTACACTAAACAACTATTCCATAACAATGTTCGGAATCACCACCTACATCACCCTCTCATGGAACGATCACGTGAAGTCCATTGCGAAAACTTGGTTTTCTATTCCATGCCTAGAGCTACTTTACATCCCAGCAGCTCCTCAAAATCTATAAAGCACACATTCGACCTGTCCTTAAATAATGTTCACATGTTCTATTCGTTCATGATGTCTCACATCTACAAATTCATAGACCTCCGTAGCACAACGTAGAAAGGTGGGAGATCTCTCCCTCTTCTATAGATATTTCAATGGTCAGTGTTCGCTGAAATTTTGTCTGTGTTCCACCACGAGAGGTTCCAGATAGACCGACTAGACAAACTCAAAGCTCAAACTAGTCACCATTACACTGTCAAACTCGAGACCTGCCAAACTTCTTCCGACTTCATTTTTTTACAACAGCGAAGTTGTGGAACTCTTTACCTAGTAAGGTCTTTCCCTATGCCTAAGCTAAACCAAAAATAATTTAGTAGTATACTCAAGAGCGTACCTAAAAATGAACATGTTCATATCCTCTACCACTAAGGAGGACATTGAATCTTCAAGAAAAATACGAATGCCTACATTCCACTGCTGGCTCACACGATGTTCTTCGAACGTTAAAGGTTTACCTCTCGTGTCGTGAAAGTATAAAAAAAAAGAGCAAACTGTGAAATATAACAGTAATAAGTATGAAATAATGACCCTTATCCACTAAATACTATTAAAGTACTAAGATCCTCTCAGAAACCAAGATATTTCTATTATAAGTGAAATAATTTTGCTCCATACGTAAAGATGTAAAGATCAAATATTCTGAACAGTTTCTATCGGGAATATTAATATTTGAAAGACATTTCTCTAGAATATTTATCGACTCGGGGATTGGGCGTTGTGAACACTGAAACTAGGGTATCACCAGGTTCATGTTTGAGATCTTTCAGTTTCTTAAATAATGGCAAAGGATTTTTACAGACAAACTTTATGAGTTTTGAAAGTTGCTAAATTCCTTTACTAACCATTCTGGTACGTTATACGTGGGACAATTAATGTTTGAAATTATTGATCTTATAAAATTACCCGGGTTGTGAATTTCTATAAGCTAACAAGCGGATGTGCAATGGGCCATGCACTCTCCCCTTCCCTGGCCAATATTTTTACAATCGAACTTAAAACCTCCTTCAAATCAAACCTAAATCAGTTCCCAAAACGTTGGCACTGATATGTATAAGCGAAAAAGTAATGTATATAAATGCAGATTTATCTCCAGCTAAGAGTTACACCTTGTTTGCATTATTTACCCCAAAATAGTATTTGATCAGGTACATTTTGTTATCCAATTTAGTTTACTTTGATGATGCCTACTTGGTAGCTGAAAGATCCTTAATATTTTAATAGCATTTGTAAGTGGATGAGGGTGATCATTACGTACTTATTAGTGTTTCGATTTCGTGTCGAAAATATTAAAATATTAACTATTGTTCATAGATCACTAACTTGCCTAATTCGTAGGAACCTCTCTAGTCTAGGTTAATCAGTAACACTACAAACTAATAATAGTTCTGGACAGCTGTTTCGCTCTCTCATGAAGATCATCAGCAGAGGGAGAAAATCATTGTTCATTTTTTGTGTAAGCCTTCAGCTGTTTTAGCTGTTTCTACTCATTTGAAATGTTTTAATAATAATAATGATAATTTTATTTATTAACCCATAAGTAAATTACAATAAAAGTACATAAAATGAAGAGAATAACAAAATATAATATGGTAAATAAGTACATACTACCCGTCAAGGCAAGCTTTGCTAGCGGGAGTGAAACTAACCTGAAAATAAAACATTCTGGAATGATGTAAATTTACTATTCAAAATAGTATCATATCAGAATATGTAGAAAATCAAAAAAATCATCAAAGGGCGAACCTTGTGAGAACTTTAAATTATTTACATATTCCATGACTCTTGATGTCAATATAGATAAGTAAATTGGGGAAAGTTGTGTTGGAAATATGAATATTTGTAGGGTAACGATTTCTATGTGTACATATGCAAACGAAGACCTTTTTTGTTTGTTATATTTTTAATTATTATAACAAACTTCGATATGAATTTTTCATGTCGATATATGGATGAATGTAAAGGCGTGAGGGGTCCTATATTTTTTATAAATTCTAATATTTTCTTCGGTCGGGATTTTCCTTTTTATGGCATATAATTCATGTTTGTGGCTTACTGATTTCAAAATGCTGTCGGTTATCCATTTGTCGAATTTAAATTGGAAATTTTTGATTTTATATTATTTGTACATTATTTTATGTTTTATATTTCACAGCAGTATCGATGTCTTGAATAGTAGACTTCCGCGGATAACTAATCTTGAAAATTCTTGGCTTCACGCTACACAGTTCACTGCCTTTATTCCGGTGATTAACTCTGTTCTGTGCTAAGTGTAATTTTCGAGGATGGGTTTCCAAATGTTGGAAAGATAATATCCTGAGTCACAGCTTAGATTATTTGGATGTTTTAGGATTTCTATCGCTTCAAGAATGTTTCGCTGATGGAAGTTTGGGCCACGGGCTAGGATTTTGGTATTTTCGAAAAGGATTTGATGATTAGTGTTAATCTTGTGTTCCACAAATGCAGATCTACTAGTGTCACGAAGCTTTGTACAGCGCTCATGTTTTTTTACACGAGTAGCTACTACACGACCTGTTTCACCAATGTAGACTTCACGGCAAGAACAGGGAATGCTATAAGTACCTTCTGAATGAAGAGGAGGAAGGCGGGTTTACAAACCTGTCAAAGTCAATGAAGGCAGTGAACTGTGTAGCGTGAAGGTTTTTTCCTACATTAAATACCGCTACAGAAGCCAGAAGAATTAGTTTAAGTTCAAGTCTCAAGGCATCTGGAAGCTATGAATTTTCAGTATCGATGTCATTACTCCAATACAGTTCGGAAAATGTTCTTTTTACAAATCATCTACTAATTTATTGTGATTCAGATATTTTCGTGTTTCGTTGTTAATTTTTTCATTTTCTGTTCCAGATGATTCCTTCTCGCAATTTGAGCAAAATGGTTCGTTATGCTGGTTTGCAGAACGATTGGTGATATATCGATACTATTTCTATAATACTCATAGCTGTTCTTTTTATACTTTATCTCGAGTAGTTAAATTTTTAGTTTTAGTTTCACGTTTTTCTTTTGTAGATACGAAACTTTTCTATTCAGCGTCTCCAAATCAAGCCTTACTCTAGTTTCACTTCTTTGAATTGCATACCTTAGCCCTTTCTTGGTCTACACTTTCCCATTTGTAGATTTGAGTCAACAATGATATGAATATTGATTATCACTACGTTTTAACCAAATACTTATACTTGGTTGAAGAGCACATGACAACGTCTGTTCACGATACGATTATGCATTAAGTCTTGAAACTTGTGGGATTACCTCATATGGAACTCGTCACCGAGATGAGAAAGACTTCTTAAAGTAGTAAAACCGTGTTCATACAATGAGAAACTTCCGAACTACCGGTCATGTAGCTACTGTCGTGGTGCCCTTCAGCCCAAAAACCACAACAAAATCGTAACACCAAAATAAAAAATAGCTGCTAATGATTCGTTCTCCACAATAGTTCATTGTCTCAAAAATATAAAATAAAATTCTAGATCGAAACAGAATAAATAATAAATAAATAAATCCGCGTCGTATATGCATAGTATGTAGAACGTGTCGATGTGTTTACTTGGCAGTTTGTTTTTTTTTTCTTAAATGAATGTTTAATCATAAACCGGTACGGGAGGAGGGGGGGGGGTAACTTTGAATCTACGCCACTGCTTACATCGACATATTTTCTGCTAAATGCAGTTAGTGTTCTATAATTGATGAATTTCATCTCCGAGCTTGCGAATATTCTTCAAAACATCATCCACAATACTTTGGCACTCAGTTCTTGAAGATATTAAAGATTTGTCGACCAGCAGACCCAATTGAAGTTTCTCTCCACATGTAAGAATTGACATGGTGAAACCTGGCAAACAAAATTTAAATTGTAAGGATCATACCCCTATTTATATTCTGATATTTCAACTTACCTGAAACACCGCGATGGGGCGCCCAATATATAATCTGATCTATGGAATGACCATTGAACGAGTTCTTTGATGGGCCTGGCATGTTACTAACACCTACTGGGCACTTTGAAACTGAAGCCGATATTGATTCAAGTACGGGTATTGGTAAAATGGGACATATGTAATTCAATGACCAGAAATTAATCTGAAACATAATCATTATTTATAGAAATCGATACCATGATACGTATACGAAAATATAAACCGATATTCGGCAATGATCCTGTTATTCTGGTGATTTTTATGGGCACATGATAAGGATTTTGTAGATATTATTAATATGACCTGAAGCTGAAAAAACAATATTTTCCGTTTTATTAGGATGTAGGGTTATGTAGTTTTAGTAAAAAATACACCAGTCATAAGTTTTCACAAATTTGTATCAAGGAATGCTCTGAAATTTTTTTAAATTAACCATTATGAACCTCCATGCGCCAAAATTATATTCGTTAGTTAAATTACATGAAATAGATCTTCCCATAAAACCTGTGGTCAGTTACTATGACGCTCCGTCTACGAATTTATCAAAAAAAACTACTACAAATCTTCAAAGAAGATTGTAAATTTGAAACGAAATTTGCCATAAGAAATTCTTACGATCTGGTCAATAAAATTAAAGATTTTACCTTACCACCTACTAGTAAATTCATATCATTTGTCACTAACCTCTTTCCTAGTATACCTCCTGGGGAAACATTATTGATAATCCGAAGTATCTTGGAAAAAAACCATACAAACATTGTTATAATACAAGAAATTATACGCACTCTCGCATTGAGAGGGGGGAAATAAAATAAGTTTGGACTAAATAAATCATTTCTTGTTTCATTTTTCAGGGACTTTTCACCCTACCCTCGTGCTAGTACAGGGGACTAGAGTTACGGAGTGGATGTAAATCATTCAAATGGAGTAAACACAAAAGCTATGCAGACTGAGGTGTGGCTGATGAAAAGGATCAGCATGGGAGGCACAAAAAAAAAACAGTTCGCATTCAGTTTCATAACTTGAAAATATGCAATTTTCTATGTCTTGCAATATCCGATTGTCTATCTTCAAGTAGGTAATCTTATCATTTGATGTTGTGGAAGAATCTCCAATTATACTCCATAATTGAAACATTTTGATATTGAATATCAATCACAAAGACAAATTCAATAAAATAAATCAAGTATTCTGGAAAATGAAGATAGGCTAGATTGTCTAGAATGATTGAAATATTTTCCTGATGATGATGAGAACTATCGAATAATGAAGATCATTAATTTTACCTGAGCTTGTGGAGAATTCCGAACTGATAACAATTCAGTGTGCACTTTCTCCATCCTTGATAATATTGGTTTCGTTGCAGAAATATCACCCGTGGGTATATTACACAAGACAATTGTGAAAGTGTTTTCAATATTTTTGGTTTTCACATTATCTCCATCCCTTGGCAGAACATCCAGTTTGAACTTGAAGCCAAGGCACGTCTTCAAAGTAGCAGGCTCATCTGAATAATTCTGAAAAAAAAATTATAGGTTTCGCAAGTTTTGCAATCATCGGGGAGGGTATTGGCAACAATCATAAAATAATGAAAACTTTTGTTTATTGAATCTTTTGTACCTAGGAAGGCTTTGCATGTAATCATTGAACTATTCCCCACCCGTTCCCAAAAGAGATTTAGTTCCGATCAGTGGCGGCTGGTACTAAAGGGCACAACCAACCACCAACGTGCCCACCCAACAACTAAGATAAACACAGAAAGAAATTCTCATGTAATTCAATGCATTATTTTATTCCGAACGTCAGGCGCATTCAATGCTAACGCTCAAAACTATGTTCCGGGGAACGTTCTGGAATGTCCCTTTTTCAAGTATGATTCGGCTGACTACGGTTATCTTCGCCATACTCGCTTACACCGTCGATTTGTGGCACAAATAATCGTATCCTCAGTAAACGTCTTGCCTTCATAGTGTACAGTGTGTGAATTCAATTCAAAGACGTGAAGTCTGATGAGCGTATATTATCAATGATGGATAATTATTATTAATTATTAATTGTGTGCAAAATCTACTAAAAAAATTGCTATCATTTGAGGAAAAACTTTTAATTAGAACGGAAGGAATATCTATGTCAAATACGAGTGGATGTCCGGATGTCCAGTAACAAATAAACTATTTTGTTTTATGTGCTTAATTTTTGAGAGGAGGTTAGGGCGTAGAATAAACAAGGCTTGAATGATTTAAATAAAACACATTGTAGAGAGGGCAAAGAAACACGAAAATTCCATTTCTCACATAAATGCATACATGGATTTTAGTATTCTAGTCAAAGTGGACATACGTTTGAAAATAATTTTGGTGCCTAAAAGGCTTTTTTTAAGCTACTGTTCCGTATAACTCGTATTTTGAAACGATAAAATTTGTCTCTTTTTTCCGAGAAACAATCTACCCAAAATTGATAACGGCCATGTTTCAAGAGATCACATAGACTTAAAAAATCGATGGTGGAAGCCGTTACTTTATGGTAATTTATCATTTTGATTATATGAAATAATAACTATTTTGTTTTTATACCACTTTTATTAATAATAACGTGAAAACGTAACTATAGTTTCAACACCGAAGTGCCATTATCAAACAATTAGAAAATTATGAAGAAATCAATGAAACAGTTCAAGTATAAAACAGTTCAAATATAAAATAATTTTTATACTTGAACTGTTTCATTGATTTCTTCATAATTTTCTAATTGTTTGATAATGGCACTTCGGTGTTGAAACTATAGTTACGTTTTCACGTTATTACTAATAAAAGTGGTATAAAAACAAAGTAGTTATTATTCCATATAATCACATAGATTTAGTTCCAGCGGTTGTCTGAAATGTATAGGAGTGCCAAGAAGTTGGTAGAAATAACTTACTTTTGCCTTGAAATAATCGGTGAGACTAGCAGCCACCCCACTCAACATGATGTCCAAGAAGAAAGTGTCTTTAATCTTCATCTTCATTTGTTTGATATATGACACCCACTTATCTTCGTTATTCGTAACAGCCCAAACAGCAATTTTGTCACCAGATAATTCGTAAGGTACTTGCAGGCTAGTTTTCACTTCTGGCTCCATGCCTGCCATAACCATCAAGCCAGGGGCATGAAATACTGCATTTATAACTTTCCATACCTCAGTCAGTATTGAAAATTTCGAAAGTTTAGTTGCTGTTTTCTGTAGTTTAGTAGGATTCTTTACATCTTCTGTAACGTCATCTGCGAAATTGTTGAACAACGAAGTGAAGATCGTGATGCCATCACCCACGCAATGATGAAAACGCACCAGCAGAGGGTACATATCCTCCTTCCCATGCCATTTGACTGGTCTGGTGCCTACTAAAGCTTCCCATAATGCTGTATCGTTTTTAGGTAGAGGCTTGTTGCAATGAGACGACACGAATTCTTGAATATCATCTTCATCGAGGGACTTCTTCTGGTCGACGTTCACTTGGAATTCGGACCGTTGCACACAATCATCTACAGTGTATCCGTCTTTCATGTAGAATCCATAATTGTGGGCGGACTGTCTGAGATAACGCAATTTTGGAAAATCTTCCGGGTTTTTGAAAAACTTGCAGTAGAATTTCTCCCTGATGGAATCGTAAACGTATTGCGGATTTTTGTTGTCGAAGTCGATCATCAACAGTCCAGTTATAATACATCTGGAATTGTCTTCAATCGCGAACAGACTGTCTTTCCCCAATAGCCCCCCATACTTCTCCCCATATTTAATGAACAATAAAGTATCAACTATCTGTCTATAAATTAAAAGGACACTGGTTAATATCAGAATAATCGGAGAAAATGCTAAAGTTAGAATGAACAAAACCGTGTGTATTGTATTCGTAGAAAATGAACTCATTTTATTTTTTGACAGGACCAAAGTGAAACATGAAGGTGTTTTAGGACGTAGCTCGTTTGATAATATAAATATATCACTGGCTGATGAAACGCAACTTAGGAACTGTACCACAATTATGACAATAATATATTCAATTCGTTGATATTTCAACGTTTGTCTAATTAAAATCAAATACATGGTCATTCCCAACCAATAAAGATTCAAATGTAGAAGACCTTTCTCTTGAATATAATAATGTGTGAAATAAAAGTTAAACTAATTTGATTGTCACGAAATATCTCT
Organism: Endomychus coccineus; assembly: GCA_958510875.1. Lineage (NCBI taxonomy): Eukaryota > Metazoa > Arthropoda > Insecta > Coleoptera > Endomychidae > Endomychus > Endomychus coccineus. Next base: position 304,339,430 of record OY294067.1, on the reverse strand, counting down.
TTCATATATTTGTGTATAAATGAAGAATATTAATAGGATTACGCAAATTTGGCGATGATATGAATAATTTAACAATTTTCAAATATGATGCGATCTAGCTTTTTTAAATATTCGGTGCAATTAACCATGAGCAATTAAAACTGATCTGAGAACTCACGAAGAACTTGTTGAAAACCTAATAAAAACTGTTAGATAATAAACTATAAACGAGTTCACACTGTGGTTACACTATAACACTATAAATAAGTTATACATAAATTCTCGGGAAATAGGTCACATTAAACATATGCTTATTATTTCCGTCTTTACGTACGTTTTGGTCTCACAACCATCATCAGAAGACGTATCAACTGTATCACCACAAAGTGTCCTTATCGCACCAAACACGATTAATCGAAATTGTTACTCGTGTTTCTGTTAGTTTTGGCGATGTGGGCATATCTAATGTATTGTTAAGAAAGGTCTTTTGAAATATTATTTATTTTGTATTATTTGATTTGAATATTTCAATGTTTTGAATTCTACCGGCTAGCTTTCTTATTGTATTTTATTTATTTTGAATCTTATGTTTGTTTTGAATTGAATAATGAACTTTTACCTTTTTATTTTATGGAATTAAACACACTGTTCTTTGAATGTTAAAACTTTTATATTTAAATTTCTATGACTCTAATTTATCTCGGGCATCAATTTTACAATGTTATGTTCAAATAGATCTATGATCTAACCTCAAAATTATTTACTATTAATCTTTGTTTACAAAGTTGTAATCTACAATCTTTCTTTCAGATTTACAGACCGATAATAATACAATGGAGAAATAATAAATGAACTTACGTTTAGTTTATATCCAAGAATATGTTTTAAAATGTAGGCAATGTTCAATTGGCTTGATCTTCTTATTAATTTGATAATTCACTTTAACTGTACACAATTTCTCTGCTATACACAATAAACACAGGTAAACTATGGTTACTTCTTTTGAAATCAGGAACTTTTGAAAATTGTTAACTTAGTTTTATTCTTTTATTAAAGATATGAAAACTCTTCAATGATGGATTGGAACTTTATCGAAGACTGACTATCGTTCGATGATACTTATGAATTTTAGGTTATTGTAACCTTTAAACTTTCTTCGGAGACTTGGAACACTACTTGACTTGTTGAAATTATTTACTAACTTCGGTTACTTTGAACTTCTCGAAGATTGGAACACTTGGGTTCACCGATGTTTAACCAATAAACTGAGGTTATGGAAAATTTTATGAGTTGCTTGAGTACCTTGACTCTTCAGATGTTGATGGCTAACTCTTTGGTTATGTTAAAAATTTTGTGAGTTGCAGGAGTACCTTGACTCTTCAGATGTAATGGCAAACTCACTTGGCTTGTCTTCAGAAGCCTTTTATAGGCCTTCAAAACCGACGCTACTTGATGTCATAATCCACCTATGAGGTGCTTTCTTTACCTATCAAGAATGCTTTGGTGATTGTTGCAAACTGACATAAGTTTTACATTGTTACCCGTCTGACGTTTATAATCCGTCTCGACCAATCAGAATTTAGTATTCTATAATTTTTGAATTATTGGAGGTTTTCAACTTATTTCAATTGATGATGATTCCATGTTTTTAAATTAATATTCCCTACATTTTTCCACACACTTTGGTATAAGATAACCTATGATAAGGTTATTTATTATTAATATGATTATTCCAATAATTATTATAAATTTGACAGTTGTCATTCTTAAAAACTAATACATAATATAATATATCAATAACATTTCTTTAACATTATATAACTCAAATTTACTAATCCTAACTTATATCTATACCTAACATTTTTCAATAGTTTGTGCTATCTCATGATAGTTTTTGTAATCATGATTTCTGCCTTCGTAACACTGTACGTTTATTCACTTTCACTGAAGTTCTTGTTTTACACTTCTAATTCTAATTACATTGTTGTTTATTATGTTTTACATTGTTTATTATATTATACTAACTATTATTTAACTTTCAATGTTGTTTTTAATTCCACATAATATCTTTTTATTAACCTTTTCTGATTTTCAATGTTAGGTAAGTTCTAATTTTTTTCATTTTTGTTGTTTAGGAAATGAAATCATAACAGTATTTTACAACTCGATGTCTTATACTGACGCCTACTGTCAAGATGTCAGGTTGTATAACTTCGTTTTATACCGATACTACATTATAACTTTCTTCCATGATACCACAGAGCATAGAACTATAGCACAGAGTATAGTTCAATGCCAAAGTAAACACATAAAATAAATGATAACGTCACTTGAATCTTAAAATAAGAATTTGTGTGGGTCAAATATATGCTTGTGATATACATTTATAACTAGAAGAACTTATAATACTATGATTTCGTGCCATATTTTCACCACTTTGTGGTTTGCAAAGTTTCAAATCGGTACGACCAATAGGAACGGAGCAATCGTGTTCACAATTTTTAAATAAAATAGTCTAGATCGTTTCAAATATGTTCAAATGGGATACATCTTCGATTATTTCACTCATATCAGTTGTATCTAATAAGGTAGCTAGAATTGAAAAAAACTTAGTTAATTGTATGACTCTACTACCGATAATTTCCCTAGGGCTATTTTCGCGCTTCGTTAGCAAGCAAACAGAGATTTGATTGATGTAAGCTCTGTCATATGTAATATAATAGTTTTTCAAAATGGCACAATAAATTGTCAAAACTTTAATTCATAAAAAAGAAGGATTTGTATGCTACTTCCTATCATAAAAATAAGGTGGCAATGTTCACTTGTAATATTTATAGGAAAAAAATGATTTCGGGAAAATTACCGATAAAATTGGCGAGCCTGGTAATTTTACTATCGAAAATTCATTAAAAAAAATTTCGGCCAATTACAATATTTCTATCATACTATCATACAGTATTTTTTTATACTTTGACTACACAAGAGATGTTCGAAGTCCATCGTGTGAACCAGCAGTGTATGTATGAATGTATGGAGAGGGGATAAGTATTCGTATTTTTCTTGAAGGGTTGGAGGTTATAGGGATAGAAAAAGACCTCATTGTGACAACTTCAAAGGTGTGTTTGGTGATGGTGATGTTCAAGCGTTATGAGAAGGAGTTTTTGCACCGTTTCGTAACCATGGACGAAACATGGATCCATCACAACACACCAAAGACCAAAGAACGGTCGACACAATGGACTTGTCCTGGCGATTCGAAGCCGAAAAAGGTCAAAGTGAGTTTATCGGCTAACAAAGTCATGGCGACAGTTTTTGGGATGCACACGGTATCTTTCATATCGATACCCTTGAAAAGGGCAAAACGATCACGAAAAAAGTGCTCTTATACCAAGACAACGCATCGCCACACAGGTCCGCAATCGCATTGGCAAAATTACATGAATTAAGCTACAAATTGGCTAGTCATCCACCGTATTTTCCAGATTCGGTCCCCTGCCGAGAACTATTTGTGCTTTTTTGGCCAGAATCACACCTGGTAGGTTTTTGGGTCGCTGATTACGAATATGGAGTCAAAAATATCAAATTGAAGATGACGCTCGCGTAAAACCGGAAATAGCGTTCATCGGATTCAATTTTTATGTAACAAATTGAATAACTCGATGAATATTTGTGATTTTTGGGGGCCAATTACGAATATAATGTAAAAAAAGGACATAACATAGATGGCTCTCGCGTAAAAGAGCTAGTTTCAAAAAGAAGTATATTTAATAAATACACATATTCGTTATTTATTACAATTGAAGCTCTGGTGTTTCCCATCTTCATTGCTAATGAATATAAATTCAAAAAATTGCAAATAATAGATGCTGCTACGAAATTATCGATATATCTGTTAGTGTAAAAACGTTAAGTTGAATAAAAATGATATTATGACATCAATATATCAATATTAAGATATAGCATTCATTAGGGTTTAACTATCGTTCTAGTTATCCTGTTTTTATTCTTAAAAAATTCGTTCTAAGGAGTTTCACTAGTTATAATAGAATGCATGACAATTTAGCTATTTTCTGAACAAAATTACATCAAAATCTATGATATTCCACTGTACCGTTTTGTCTATTTCATAATTTTACTTTTTGCATTTTCATACACCAGTCTTTTCATAAATAAATTTTGCAATATTTTAAAAGTAGATTAGAAGATCACTATGGTTCCAGTATATATATCGAGTCAAAAAAATGGTGAAACTTTTGTTGTTTTAAAGCATTTGTTAAAATACAACTTTTTGTAACTAGTGCTTATACGCGAGCGCCATCTATGTTATGCATTTTTCTCCATTAAATTCATAATTGGCAACCTCAAAGACCCCGGGATACGATTTTTGACCCCCTGTCTTCCAAACTTGAAGCAATGGTTCGGCGGAAAGAGATTTGGCTCCAACGATGAGACAAACAATCGCCTATTTGAAGGATTGACGAAATCGTATTATTTGGAAGGGATCGAAAAATTTGAAAAACGTTGGACGACGTGTATCGGGCTACAAGAAGATTGTGTTGAGAAATAAAAAAGTTTTGACCAAATAAATCATTAATTTTTTCGTTTTTCAGGCACTTTTCACCTTGCCCTCGTATACCAAAAAATAGAAGCGCACTTTTGAATACAATTGAGACCGTTATATTGTTAAAATGCATATCGAAAATGTAATAATAAGAACATGAGAGATTGGCACTGCATGTTTTTTCTATTCTCTTTTTGACTGCAGGACAAAATTACAGAATATTATGTTTCTTTGTGTCTAATAGTTCTAATTAATGAAATGGAAAATAAGTTGGATACCTAACGATAATATGAAGAATTATTTTACTTTCAATTCAAGGTGTTTTACTTCATCGTTTATTAATTTAAATAATTATCTAGAATCAATTGGCCTCAAAACGACTGGTTTCGAAATGTCCCAGACCGACCGTACTTTTGCATAAAATGAAGAAGTAATTACTTAATAAGAGAATTCCTTTATTGCTTAAATTTACATATATACAGTATCGATACCTAAATTATTGATACATACTTACAGAAACACAAATCTGAATTTTTAAATTTCTTACTCAATACTACACAGGATGTCCTGAAATAGGTAATATTTTTCGGATGATGATTCTACACATCAAAACATTAATAAAGCTTCCTATCAACATGATCCGAAAATATATCATGTGGCCGCTACAGCCCCTCCAAATTTGTTTCCTTTTTTTCTTGGACACTATGGACAACAAAAAAACTCAATTTGGTACGTAGGGTCATTACTTGAAAAGTATGATCAACGTTTCGCTTCTTTTTACAATCGACTAATTGGAATGTTTATGAATTTGACAACATCATTTTTGAATATCTTGCACGACGTTTCGCCAACCATTACAGGTGGCATCTTCAGGGCAGGTTTGAGGCTTGAACTGAAACGGATTTTTCTGGCTTCTGTAGCGGTATTTATTGTGGAAAACAGCCTTCACGCTACACAATTCATTGCCTTTATTCGGGTGGTTAACTTCGTTCTGGTACCTGACCCTGTTATGTGAGCATGATAATGGGTTTCCAAATGTTGAGAAGGTAATATTCTGAGTCACGATTAAAATTGTTTGGATGTTTTAGGATTTCTATCGCTTCAAGAATTTTTCGTTGATAGAAGTTTGGGTAACAGTTGAGACATTATGGAAAGCGTGTCTAGAATGGGGACATTGATAGAGTGTGATTCGACGTCTAAGTCTGAGGACCAAATCGCCTGGGTCAACTTTTACAGATATCGAGACAGTTTATAAGTAGGGGATCCGATAGTGCTAACAATTGGTCTTAGGGGAGCTGAGGGCTGAATTTTAGGCAACCATATAATCGGGGGCTTCTTGAACAATGGGGGATACAAAATTTCTTATTTGAATCAGAAAATGAAGAATGACTGATGATTTGTGGAACCAAACGCTCTTTAGAGGGGGTGGGTGTTTTGAAAATAGCAAATAGGAATGTTGGAATTACGAAGAATTTTCGCAGTTTCAGAACAAATTTCATCTACTGCGTGATGGGGAACTTTATGTCCTAATTTCGTTTTCTCCTCCAAAAATAAGTCTTTTATTCAAGATATTGCATAATTTAGTTTACCCTATCACTCTTTTTCCTGTTAAATTTATAACTTAATCGCTACATCGCAGTTGAAGTGCTTTAGGTGAATTATAATTTTATGTGAAAAAAGTGTGAGTGTAAACTATATATATTATATCATAGTCATTCCACAGTGGTACCTCATATAAGTGACAAAAGCAGGGGGTGCTTTCGGCCTATGGTCATTATTTATTAATTTGGTCTTTTCTCATACTAAAAATACCCTGTGTACCAAATTTAGTTTTCTTTGAGTCGATAGTATCCACATAAATAGGGAAAAACAAATTTTTGGACTAATTTTTGAGAGTAGCACCCACATGAAAAATTCTTGGGACCATATTGATAGACTTTATTATTGTTTTGTTTGTAGAACCACTATCTGAAGTATATTAAGGTTATTTCCGCACAATAACATTATCACAAGTTTCTATAACTGGTCCAATTCTTCTCCAAGTTGACGAATGTGTTCCAGAACATTGTCCACAATAAGTTGGCACTCGGCGGTCGAAGAAATCAGAGATTTGTCAACCATCAAACCCAGTTGAACCTTCTCGCCTTGGGTCAAAATTGAAAAGCTGAAACCTGGGAATTAAAATAAAATTATAACAGTGACAAACAATCTATGGTGTTGGACAAACACATGACATGAAGTTCAAATGTTAAAATATTTTACTCAAAACAGTATATCGAACAACTTAGAAATTAGATGAGAAAGTGAACTTTTTTCCGCCGAGGAGAACGTATTTTTTTCACCGTGAAAAAAGTCACTGTGAAAAAAATTGCCAGCGAAGCATTTGATTGAAAGTTTAAAGTCTTGAAGGATCATTCATGTTTCACCTATTTGATTCGGCAATTAATAAGTTTCTGCTGATGTTCCAACTCACCCAAAGAACTTCTATGAGGCGCCCAGAAGATGATGTTTTCGATGGTGTGACCGTTGAATTTGTAATTTGTTGATCCTGGCAAATTAGTAACTCCCAAAGTGGCTTTCTGCGATGATGCAATTACCGAAGTAAGGAGAGGAATCGGTAATAGTGGACAAATAACACTTGTTGCCCAGTGAAAAATCTGGAAAGGAATTAATATACGTGTTGGAACAATTGTGTCAGGTTCAGTGGTATGTTAGGTCATTCATCGAAGTTCTTCTGGCTATGATTTGATTAACAAACGCGGGTGCATGTAGCCCAAATTGAGCTTAGAAGAAATGGCGAACCCCATTGTTACTTTTGAGACCTGTCGATCGATGCGATTTTCCGGTATTTTGTTCTCGTAACTCCCTTCTTTAATTTGCGAAAGTTTGATTGCTCTAAATTATTCGATTTTCCAGTAACATTATGTGTATAAAAGGCATCATCATTTATAAATTGCCTTCTTAAACGGTTTCTGGCGTAGATTCTCGGTTTTTTGTCTATAAAACAATTATTTTTCGAGAAAATAGATAACAACCTTCATTTTTTTGACGGTGAAATGGATGTTGTCACATTTTCCCTCAAAAGTACGTTTTCCCAATATTTCCGAAACAGAGAAGCATGTATATTCTTCTCCAAATTCCCTAGCGAACTGTCGTTTCGCTTTTCCAGTTCTCCCGAATTTTTCCGTAGCTAGGACGACCCATAGAGATCATATATTAGATAGAGGAGTAAAGCCTGTGTTTAAGGTAATAAGCGGTGCGTGACATGTTCAAATTTCTTAGCGGTACCTCCCCTCACACTCTCCCCCAACCGCTTACATTGATGACGGCGTTCTCTCATATAAAAGCGAGAAGAGTGGGGACCGCTAATAGAGAAAATTTCATTCGAACCCTGCGTGGCATTACGGCCCGCTTTACTCCTCTATTTAATATATGATCTCTATGGAACGACCCAAAATGACCCCTTTTTCAAAAATATACACGCCTAATTTCAATAGGGTTTGGAAGACCGTCAACATTTCCTCAGAATTAGTAAACTATGAAGCGGAGAAAAAAACTATTACCTAAACACGTGCCAAATCTCAACACCGAGTTCCAGCTGGCTATGTTTGGTGTGAATTCACAAATTTTTGAATATTTTAACGCTCACATCTACATAATAATAAATTTAATCCCATGACCTTTACAACACACTACTGGAAAGAGACCAGAATTAATTAACTTTCAAATGTAAAAATTTCGAAACTATAACTACGTAAGAGTGCGAAAAAATATCAATTATCTGAAATATTCGCGAATATGAATAATATTAAATTCTATTAAGGCATTGTGTTTTCTTAATATCCAAAAGATAACTATTGCAGATGGAAACTTAATTGCCGGAATATGAATTTAGGTCAGGTATTGTCATTGCAATTAAGGGTAATCATATTCTTCATCATTTAAATATCAGACATTTCAGAATTAAGCAGAATCACAAAATATTATATTATGAATGAACGGTTATAATGTCAAGATCAATAATAATTCAACATAAACTTATATAAAAAAAAACGTAAATCTAACACATCTAGGTTATTTTTATTTATTATTTATTAATTAAGTCAGTGCAGTCCCTAGGTCGAAGCCTTTTGCGCCCCGTGTCACGCGTTATCATCATCATCATCATCATTTGAGGGAAGGGGGTTTGACCCCCCAAATACATTTAGGCCACTTAGTTGGGCACATTCTGCGCTCCGTGGTCGAAAGCCTATTCTATTTCAGCAGGTTTGTTTCCCACCAGAAACCCAGAATATATAATACTTTTATTAGTTTCATAAGGCTACAAGGCATAGAACATATCCAATATAAAATAAAATAAACTAATATAAAAAAAAAAAATATAAGATAAAATAACTAGTTGAGAAGTATCACATTTTATCACATAGAAATTCCTCTACTGTATAGTAAGATTTCTTGATTAGAAACAGTTTTAATGTGTTCTTTAAAAGTCCAACAGGTAGAGCCCTAACACTTGCTGGAACATTATTATAGACAGATATTATTGAGCTATGAACATTTCTTTGTAAGTATGAAAATTGATACCTAGTCGGTAAGAGATTTGTTTTATAACGTGTATTGTGCATATGATCTCGATTAAAATCTACATATAGGTCCGGGTTATTTTTAATAAACATTACCGCTTCTAATATGTATAAGCTAGATAGGGTGAGAATGTTATTTGAAGAAAAGTGAGGTTTGCAACTCTCACGATTTTTGAGTTGTAGAATATTTCTTAACATGCGTTTCTGAATTACAAATACCCTGTCGGCATCGGATGAATTGGCCCAAAAATAATTCCATATCTAATCCTTGATTTCACAAACGCATGATATGCAATGAAGGCGGTTTCTCTAGAAACTAAAAATGTTAACATTTTCAGCGCGTAACAATACCTGCTTATTTGCCGAGTCAAGGAATCAATATGACTACGCCAGTCAAGCCTACTGTCAATCCTGATGCCAAGAAACTGTACATTATCAACAGATTCTATTTGAGCTCCATTATAAGTGACTGTCAGAGGGTCACTTTGTTTTGTATAATTAAATTTTATGACGTTTGTCTTATTTATGTTGAGTTTTAAAAAATTATTAGAAAACCATTCCTCTAATACCTCCAATATCTGAATCATTTTCTCCTTAATTTCTTCCAAACCCAGTTCGCCAAGAACCAGGGATATATCATCTGCAAATTGTACTAGAAACTCTGTAATTGAATTTGGCAAATCATTTGTATATATTAAATATAGTAGCGGGCCTAGAATTGATCCCTGTGGAACTCCTCTTAACACTTTCAGTACTTTAGACCTTAAAATTTTCCCATGTTCCTCTATTTCCGATACATATTGTTTTCTATTATACAAATAACTGTTTATCAGTTTTAATGGCACACCCCTGATTCCACAACACTCAAGTTTGGATAGCAAAACAGAATATTCGACACTGTCGAACGCCTTGGAGAGATCTAAATAAATGGCTGCTGTGTACATTTTATCGTTTAGCCTATTTAAAACCTCACAAATGGCAACGTAAACAGCACGTTTCGTTGACCTATTCTTACGAAAACCGTTCTGACAGTCACTTATGATAGAATGTTTATTTAAGAAATTTAATAATCTGTCAAAAATTACTTTCTCAAAAATCTTACTAAGATTTGAAAGTACAGCTACAGGTCGATAATTATTGATATTCCCTTTTTCTCCCTTTTTAAAAATAGCTTTTATTCTGGCAATTTTAAGTTGCTCGGGAAACTCACGCGGGCGTAATGTCAAATTGATAATCTGGCTAATAGGATGCGAGATTATATTTGCAACATATTTTAATAAATTTACAGGTATTCCATCATGTCCCACAGTCTTTGTGTTTTTAAGTGATGATATAGTTTGATAGACTTCTTGTTCACTAGTTGGTGTCATAAAGATACTATTTTGGTTAATATTTATATATTTTTCAAAATTATCAGATTTTTGAATTTTTTTATTATTGCAAATATTAATGAAATATTGATTAATTTCGTCAAGAATTGCTTCAGAACTTTTATTAAGATTTGTTTTATGAAAGTCTGTTAATGTACCCTCGGTTTTAGATTTATTTTTACCAGTGTATTGATTGACTAAATCCCATGTGGCTTTACTTTTATTATTAGATGTAAGTATGTATAGATTATTCGATTTTTTTTTAGCTTCATTTATCACCCTTCTAAGGATGTAGCAGTAGTTTCTGTATCTATCGTTTGTAATAATGCCCATGTTTTTCTCATCATAGAGCTTCCTTTTTGTTTTACAAGAAATGCGTATACCTTTACTAATCCATGAATTTATTCTTTTATTTTTATTTAAAATTTTAGGTGGAAAAATTATATCGATAATGGTTTGTAATTTGTATAAGAGATTATTATATGCCACGTTGGGATCGGATGTATTGAAGATAACCTCCCAGCATTTTGTAGCTCATTAGCAAACTGTTCCATTTTTGAAGCAGAAAAAATTGGTTTAATTATAAAATTTTCTTGTATCTGCGCTTCATTTATTTGCACCGTTATCATTTGACTATAATGATCTGAAAGTGCTGTTTTCAAATTATGACCATTTTCATTGTTAAAATTTATAAAGATATTATCGATCAATGACTGTGAAGTTTTAGTGACTCTTGTAGGTTCGGTAATTGAAACTGCTTAAGATATCCAAAAAGTTAGAGGTATGTTTGTCTCTAGACATAAGACATATGTTCCAATCCCCACATAACAAAATTTTCCTTTTTTCAAAAAGATTACAGCAAGTATCCAATACACCCATCAGACTCTCCAAGAACACATCTATCAAGCCTAAATTTGTTCTGTATATACAAAGTATTAAAATATTGAGTGACTTACTTACAGCAGAGGAACATTCAAAATGTCCTTCCACATTAAATGTTTTAAAATCTTCTACTTCTTCAAAATCCATTGTTTCTTCCATAAAAATACAACATCCCCAATGAATCATAGATTTGCGGCAGAGATGTGTAATCATTTTATAATTTTGAACAGTAATTGATTCTACTTGATCATATGTAAGCCATGTCTCAGTGAGGCATATTACTTGTGGTATTTTGTCCAAGGTATTAATTAAAAGTTCAATTTCAAGAGTTTTGTTCCTAACACATTGAATGTTTTGGTGCAGAATAACTAAATCTACTGCAGCAGCTGTTTTATGTTGTTCATTTCCAACAGATTCGATGTCTTGCTGTATTGTCAAATTGTTATGTTTATTTATTTTTCTAGCAATATGGGTTACTTTTGATTTAGTGCTTCACAATATTTTCACTTATATTGCTTGAGCTTTTCCTTGTGCTGTTGGAACAGATTTGTTTCTGTTTAACTCTAAAAAATGCTGTTGCAGTTCTTCACTCTTCCTCCAAAAATTAAATCTTCTTACAATTATACCAGTAGGCCAGAATTCACCTTTATTCAAATGATCATAATATTTTTGATGTATTCCTACTTGAAATGCAGCAGATCTTCCTTTTTGGGGCCAACTTTTTCACAATCAGCTCTTCTACGTCAGTAATTTCACATTTATCCTTAATGTATTTTTCCATAATAGGTTCATTTACATTTTCATTGACTTTTCCAACATAAAACCACATTTTGCTAGGTTTAGCTTTAAATTCTTCAAGCGGGCTTATTTTTGCTGAACCTTTAGTAGTTATTGCTGGGCGATTTTTCCCAGCAGGTAGGCTATTATTATTTTGGCAAACGATTTTCCGATTTCTGTTTCGATTTACTAGAATAAAATCATCCTTTTGTTGGGAATCCCTGGTTTGTTCACCGTTTTGTAAAGTGGAATCTCCCATATTTATTAAATTATTCATCATTTCCAGATGTTTGCTTTCATGGATTTGGTAATTTTTTGTACCACTCTGCGTATCAAGTTCTTTACTTGTGTTTATATTATGTCTGATAAGTTTGGTATTTACTGATTTATTAGATTCACAGAGATCTCTAATTGTTCCCATTAATGCAATTTTATCTTCTAGTAATGAATTTTTATTTCTTAATTCATTAATTACAACATCCTTTTCAATAAGTAATAGTTTAAGATATTCATACTGTATTTTATAATCAACTTTCTCACCAGTTGTATTGGCTTCATCCTGTTTAATTGTTTCACAGCATATTATGCTATTTTTATGATTTTCAACAACTTTAACGCCTTTTAGCCTTTGGGCACAGGAATAGGGATACACATAGGCACATTGTACACATTTTATACATTTAGGACCACTAAGATCCACACTTTTCTTGCAATATTTGCAGAGCGCATCGATTACCGACTCATTCGTGTCGGCCATATTACCATATTGCCAGTGCTGGCTTCCATAAGTTCTTCTGGAAGCAATTTTGATTCTCGGAAGTGATGGTGCCTGAGGTAAGCCAATGCAGGGCATTCCAAGAGGATGTGAGAAGCAGTTTCTTCCGCCCTTCTGCATTTCCTATATATAGGATCATTCGCGATGCCCCTAGTATGAAGATGTTAAGACAAGAGTGACCGGTTAAGATTCCTCATCTCTCTGATGTCCCTTCTGTTCAGAGGAAGGAGTTGTTTTGAGAGCCTAGGCACAGGCTCTTTGATGAAGAGTTTGGCCTGCCTCATGCGTGGTGATTCTCGCCACAGTTCAGACTCTGCATTCTTTGAAAGGCCTCGATGTGACGCTGAGTGACTTGAGACCTCCCAGAGCAGACCGACTGTCTGTGCAAATATATATGCGTCTATTTACATAGTTTCTTCGCTGGTTTTCCTTGACACAAGTCAATCTTACGTAGACCTCCGCCTGGAAAACCTTGCAGTAAGTGCCTAGAGTTACTGAGATAGTGATCTTTGTCCTTTTTAGGTACACCTCCGCCCCAGAAGCCTGACCTACCTTGGACCCGTCTGTAAGCCATACGAGCTCACGTGGTGGCAGTAGGGTAACAGTTTCGTTACTTCAATCTCCTCTATCCGGGATGAGGATTTTGGGAGAAATGAGACATATAGCTGGGATCATGCTTTCTTGCTTCATTTATAAAAATAATAATAACAATTCTATACATTGTTAATGAGCCTCGCGATGGCTAGGGGGAGCTGAAGCTACTCAACTCAACTATGACATTGTACACATAAATCAGGATAGTATGAAGCAAAAACTAAATGAAATAGGCAACCATCCCAATTCACGGATCTTTTGGGAAATATGATCTTATTTTCTCAACCTATATATGAACCTAGCACAACTGTTCATGAGTATCTGCAACCTATTCTGACACAACGGAAAATATACCAAACTGCAATAATTCAGAATAGGCAATAGAAAAGTCTCACAAAATTGTTTACGAGTCTCGAAGTTTGGTATATTCACATTTCTGTACAGAGTTCTCATGGTGAAATATGTCTTCTTCACCAAGGAGACTATATGATCTTTGAATGGCAAGTCAGTTGGAAAAACTACACCAAGGTTCTCAACTTCCAGAGTATCCAGTGATTGGCCTCTAATATTTAACGTTAAATTGGCAATGATGTGATTGCGAGCTCTTTTAGGGTCAAAAACAATTGCGCAGCATTTGAGAAGATTCAGTTTTAAATTATTTGGATTTTCGTAAGAATCCAAAGCAGCTAGATCCCTATTGATAGCACGAGATGCTTCAACAGCATGCGTGTCATCGGCATAAGATTGAACACTCACATCATTCACATACTTTGCAAGATCAGCAATATAAATCGAGAAAAGAAATGGCCCCAAGACAGGACCTTGAGGTACTCCTGACTGCATTTTGGTTCAGTGGCCTAGGCCCTTTAAACTATACGCCGTTCTCATGGCCTCAGTTTTTATATATAAGTGTAGAGGTGGTACTCCTGCGAGAGCTTCAAGGACCATCGTTGGAGTCGACTTCATACCGCTCAATATGCCTACGTATGCAAGCCGCTGCAGTCGGTCCAGGGGCGTTGGAAAATGCCAGTCCTTGTCCCCGACCACGACACTACCGCAGCATAGGTGACCATAGGCCTGATCACAAAGTTATAAATCCAATAAAGGATACTTCAGAAGTTGGAGAATAAAACTCAAATTTTACACAAAACTTTTAACATTTAATTTAAAAATGCTGACAAATTGTTTCACCACACTGTGGCATTATCAAATCGAGGAGTTATCAACTAAAGCTAAATCTAAAAGTATGTCCTTAAATATCAGGGATCAGAATGTGGTGCAAATTGAGGGATGGGGGTGGATAATGGTGGGCGTGTGTTTACAAAATTGTTAACAAGCGGTGAATTATATGTGTCGATTTGATCATTTAATATTACATTATTATTGTTTTTTGCGTGTTTCAAAATTTCTATGGATTCTAATATATTAAGTTTATGTCCTTTTTCCTGAATATGTAGAATATCAGGATTAAGGGTGAAATTGTGGTTATGTTCTAACAGGTGATTTGCGTAATTAGAGTCTTCTTTTTTGAGCCTGTAACTTCTCAAATGTTCATTGAACCTTACGCTGAAACTGCGTCCAGTTTGTCCTATGTACAAAGCACTACAGTCATCACATCTCAGTCTGTAAACATAGTGTGGTGAAACAATTTGTCAGCATTTTTAAATTAAATGTTAAAAGTTTTGTGTAAAATTTGAGATTTATTCTCCAACTTCTGAAGTATTATGAATTTACACTACGTAAACGCCGAAACCATAGATATACCAATAAAGGATGTTTGGCTGTAATCCCCAGGTGCTGCTCAAAGCACTTCTACACGCCCAAAAGGACGCAGAGGCCTTCCTCACTCGATATTCGAGATGTTAGCACCAGGTCGGTTCAGAGTATACTCTGAGGTTGTCCATCTGGCTTCAGAGGTAGGCGGAATCGGCTGCTACGAGGAGGACAAACACCCACCTACTCAATCTAAGTCGGGACCGGGTGGGTGGTTAATGCCCCGAATACGTTTAACACCACCTTCGTATTTAGTTTTTGAATCTCCTCAGTGTCGCATAGCTCTACCGACAGTGCTATCTAGGTTAATATTTACAACAAAATTTCAATTTCTTGAGAACCAAAATAAAAAATAAAAATAAAAATAAATAAGAATAAAATAAAAACATAAGTTGCTCTTCTAAAAACAGATAACGCAAACATTCGTAATAGGATCTTTGTACAAAAACCTCAATTTAGTAACGATAAAAAGTAATAAAACATATTAATTTGTATTTTTACCTGGGATTGTGGAGAATTCTGAATTAAACTCATTTGAGTATGTACCTTCTCTAATCTGGATATCATTGGTTTGGTTGAACAAATAGTACCAGTGGGAATATTAATTTCGACAAAACTTGTTGTGACTTCTAAGCTTGTCGTTTTTAAATTTTTCGCATCGCTAGGTAACACATTGTGTTTGAACTTCGTCGCCAAACAGGTCTTTAAAGAAGCTGGTATGTGTTGAAGGTTCTGAAATTAAAAAAAAATCACATCACGTATTCTTCTGCATCCATACAATATACGATGTGTGTAATGAGCAGTAGCAGTTGGTTGGAAGAACAAGGCTGCCTATAACTTCCCACCAACTTGAAGCGTAGATTTGTTTGATACTATTTCACCCCAAAGGGAATATTTTTATGATAGGAAATTTAAATTATTATATGCTTCTGATTGTCAATAAATCTGAAAATATTTTTGAAGATGATCAACATTATTCATTTGATTCTTTCGCGCCTACAATCCCCGTATATTGCGATCGACATTACGTTCTTCATTTCTTTTATGTCCTTTTGGAATTAATGTGCAAAAAAAGTAATCCCCATACCTGATGACATTTTCTCGATGACAAGTAAATATTTTGATTTACATGGCTTTTTGAACACGCTTAATAGCCAATTTGATTCACTGAGATTCACTGTCGAAATAGAAACAGATAATCAGCTTCATTTCCTTGATATTAACATTATAAATGATGGTAATCACTTGGATTTCAACATATTCGGACAACCCACCCAACAAATAGGTATGCCCCGGCGGATTCAGCTACACCATTTGGATATAAAATAGCCCCCGTTTAATAGTCTAGTTCATAGACTATTGAACGTCCTTTTGAGGCAGCAAACTTATACCAACGAAGTTGAGAAACTTCAGCAAATTGCATTGACAATGGTTACCATAAATATTTGATCAATAATTTAATTTCTAAACAAAAAAGGAAATTGGAACGTAGCCAACTAACCAAATTAGAGACATTACCTTCAAATTCTTTAATAAAATTCAAAACCTTCACTTTCATCATTCTTCAATTATCAATAAATTCCATAGTTTGTTTTCTAAATTTGCAATACAACCAGTTTATAAACGTAAGAACAAGCTAAAACACCATTTGAGCAACACCTTTGATGAAGTTTCCGATTTCGACAGGATTTACAAAATCAATTGTGAGTCGTGTTCAAAATGCTATGAGGGTCAAACTAGGAGGAACATTTTTAAACTCGTTATAAGAAACATAAGGAACACACCATTTCTCAAGAAAGTTTATCACTTTTAAAACACAGTACAGACAAATTTACTAGGTAATTTAAAAGGGATAGGAATGTATGAACGAAAAAGCAATTTACTAAATTCCGATTTATCTCCAGCTGAGGGTAACGTATTGTTTACAAATTATCCCCAAATAGTATTTAGGCAGGCACATTTTGATTTCTAATTTAGTTTCATCTGAAAATTTAAAATATTTGAAAAAGGATAAATTGGCAAATTGAATCTCATGATGTATTCCTGTCAAAGAAGTTATTCTATATCATTTTTTTGTGTCTAGTTTTTTACAAGAACCAGTATTGTAGGATGTTATCGTAGTTGGGAGGAGCCAGTTTATTCAGATCTCGAATAAGATCTACTGAAGAGGTCAACTTATATAAGAAAACTATTTATTTTATAACGTAAAGGTAAATGAAGAAAAATATTGGGTACAATACTATAAGTAAACTAACAATGTTGGCAGAGACTGGTGACGACTTATTAACCCTAAAAATGCATGGTAGATATAAATCAGCCGCTGGAAGATTTGCCATAATTGTACAATCAATTATAATTGTTGCTTATAATCTTTCTTTTCAATCTTAATCGTATCCACCATTTATCTGTAGTGGATTTTGGAGTGTCATTTCTATTTTTGGTTTAGAATTAACTTAATGATTGATTTCTCAGGTTAGAAGTATTCTTAGCAACCTGGTATATTCTAAAAAATGTTTGATTCAAGGAGAAATAAAACTGAAATTATTATTTCACATGAATACATCGCTGTTATTTCAATTTGATTTTTTGAAAAGAGACAATTTTGACTTTTGACTGGAACGGAAATTGCTTACCTTTAATTTAAAATATTGTTCAATACTAGTAGCTAGTCCACTCAACAGGATATCCATGAAGAAACTGCCCTTAATCTTCGTCTTCATTTGTTTAACATGTGACACAAACTCATCTTCGTCACGCGTAAGAGCCCATACGGCGATCTTATTGCCGGACAATTTATGAGGTACCTGCAAGATGGTTTCATCCTTCCATCCCATAGCTTGCTTGATTATTACACCAGGGGCATGGAATAATGCATTCACAACACTCCATACCTTAGTGGATGTAGATATTCTTGATAGAGTTTCTGCTGCTGTTTGCAGCGGGGTGGAATTTGACACATCTACAATAACGTCATCTGCGAAATAATTGAATATGGACGTGAAAATGTTGATACCATCACCCAAGCAATGATGAAAACGTATCATCATAGGATATCGGTCGGTTTTTCCACGCCATCTGACAGGTCTGGTACCGACCAACACTTCCCAATTCGCCGTATCGTTTTTAGGCATAGGCTGGTTGCAATAAGACGAGACGAATTTTTGGATATCTTCTTCATCGAGAGATTTCTTCTTGTCGACAACCACTTGAAATACGGAACTTCGCACACACTCGTCTACGGTATATTCATCCTTGATGTAGAAGCTGTAACCGTAGGCGCTCCTTCTGAGTGCACGCATTTTCATGAAATGTCTGGTGTTTTCGAAAAAATTTTCGATGAACTTCTGTTTGATGGATTCGTAGGCGTATTCCGGAGGTTTCTTTTCAAACTCGATCATCAACAGTGCGGTTATGATAGATTTGGAAGGATCTTCGACGTTGAACACTGAGTCTGCTCCAAGAAGGCCCCCATATTTCTTTTTATATTTAATCGACAGTAAACTATCGATTATTTTTCTATATAGCGATAGGATGATAGTGCACGTTACCAGGACTGGAGAAATTGTCAATGTCAGAAAGAATAAAACTGCATGGATAGTATTCTCCAGACATCCAGACATTTTATTGTGATCAGTATGGGATTGACAGAGATTGAAAGAAATTTCTTCTGAAATGAATATAATTTTTATAGTTGTCACCGGTTGATTAATGTAACTTCTCAGTAGAAATATCTCACGATAATAACATTGTGATAGAATTTTTTTATTTTATATTAGAATACTATGACGACAATAGTTGCTTCCAGTGGCGGCCGAATAAAGTTACCACTCAAGAAGCATTAGAAAACTTTCTAGATCAAGTTCTGTTCTAAACAGACAAAAGCTCATCGTCTCTAATTCCGGACAACAGCAATTAATTGATTTAACATTCCTTATGTTTTCTTTAACTCACCTGACACCTGACCCTGCCGTTGTGTGATCATGTGCGAAGTGGAATTTTCGAGGATGGGTTTCCAAATGTTGGGAAGGCTTAGATTATTTGGATGTCTAGGATTTCTATCGCGTATAGAATTTTTCGCTGATAGAAGTTTCGGGGTCGGCCTAGGAAAATTTATAATGGAGTACGGCGAGATAGAAAAGCAGTACAGCGATATCCAGTGGAGCGGCACCTGCGAAGCAATCTTATTCATATATACAGACTTTTATATTATGGCTTTTCCAACCAATTTGATATTTACACATTGAATACTAATTCCATGGTTAAAAGCTTAAAAAAGAGAAGTTTGTAACTACCTACAGACGAGGATTCATCACTAATAGAGCCTTCAAAGAAAGGAAAAATCTGCGGTAAAGGAAATGATTGAATTAAATATGTTGGATCAAGACTCGAATTTCAAGGATGGTGTAGGTAACTAAGTGAGTTTCGCGACGAACCGTCAACCTAACCTGGTTTGGGCTAGTCACTACTTGACACACAGCAAATGCTAGTGGAACCAAGCACAAGGCCTCCACAAAGCAAAGCAGATCTTATTTCAGCAACAGTATAAAAAGGTAGAGGTAATAAAGGGTATAAGTCACGTATTTCATTCTCCCGTATACGGACAAACGGTTTTTTTTTTAGGATTCTAGGCCTTTGACTACACAGAAACTATTGTGTGTGGGGACGAGTGGATGCGTTTGAAACGAGGAGATTGATATTGAGGATACTTGAATTCAAGGCAAAATGATGATTGATCTAATTTATCCAATTCAATATCAAATTTTCGTTAAAACTCTGAATTTAAAGTTACGCCACTGGTCCGTGCGTTGCAGATTACAGCAACCTGTTTCTCACATTTAGTGAATGCTGAATTACGAAATTCGTTGAAGAAATTTATCATATAACACATGTTTAATTATTCGTTGGGACTTATTATTATATTAACAAGTAAATAATAATAAGAATAGGTAGCATAGAATAAAAGCAGGTATACCTCGTGACAATTGTATGTTAAAAAATAGTTGATGACTTATTACATGCTTGATGAAATAATCCGAGATTCAAATTATACATGAAAAAGTCCTCTCTAATGGCTATGCTATTTCCCTGTATTAATAATAATTGCACTAGTAGAGTTAAGTATTTTTTAGTCATCTTTGGGAAATCGAAGTGTCTAAAAGTGTATTTATCAATCACATTGAATAAGAATTTAACGATGTACTAGTGTCTAGGAATTACTCAAGTATAATCTTGGGATTGACGTACTTCCGCGATGATAGGATGCCACAAAATATTATATGTTTTGATATTTTGTGGTTTTTAAAGGAAAAGGAAAATAAGTGAGATAAGCCATAGAAGATATTGCATACGCATACGACATAGCACATACGACAGAATAACGAAGGATATTAGTGAAGTTATATTGACAGGTGCTTCAAAATAATACTGTTCAAACCAAAGTATTCTAGAGGTTTAACTTACAACGAGTAGTTCCAAAATTTTCGTCAAAAGTTAATCATTTTGCTGTTTGACTGCAAACAACTTTACTGATACCAAGTACTTACGTCACGTCAGAATAAACCTAACCTTCCGTTATGTTATTTTGCAACTTTTAGCACTTTTTATCCAAGGAAAATGTCAAATATTGAAGTCAAACATCTGCTTAGGAACAATAGGTAAGATTAAATGCATCCAGATGATAATGTTTTACGAATTTTTTTTGTTTGCAGGTTTACAGAAAATGAGTGGCAATTTGTTTCATTGTTAGTTTACTTACCAGTTGGAATCATATTGTTTATTCTGCGAGGGGTATTGGCCTTGAACGTTTTCTTACTAGGATCCACATTACCTGATGCACCCTTAGTGCGCAAAATAATAAATAAGATTGCTTGTTTGTCCCTTGGTATATCCGTAACAGTTGAGAACATAGATAAAAAGGAAAATGCTGATGTTTATATCAGTAACAGTTTATCATTTTTTGATAATCTGGCCGTTCATAGTGTAACTAAATCAGTTTCAGTAAGTATTATTTAGAACAATCATCTGTATTCTTATATTCAAAGGATTATCAGTTTCATTATTCATCAATTATAATATGAAGTCATTTAGGAACTGTAATTGTCCAGTATACCAACTTCTTCACTACACAAATTTTGACAATCGCAATATAAGATAGCTTGGAGCAAACAAGTCAGTATACTTGACAATTATCAATTATAATATGTAAATTAGGCTTGGACCAACATCATATAGATTTGAATTATCATAAAAAGACAATAAAATCAATTTTTCACTCCAGATATGAAAGAAATTAACCTAAAAAGTTCTACTGGCATCTTTGATTTAGTCCTTAACACAAGGTCATTAAATGTCTTGTCATTTACAGCCTGGATTGAGCTTACAACCTCTCATTGCGAAAAGCTTGGGTATTCGTAACTTTGGAAATCCCATCAATTTTGAAAGATTCAAACATAATGTGACATCGATAGTGGCCGAAGAAAAATCCCCGCTTTATTTCACACCTGAAGAGAAAAGTACAAATGGCAAAGCTCTGCTGAAATTCAAGGCATATCCTTTTTCGTTTTCCTCGAAAATTCAACCGATCTGCATCAGTATCGAAAGACCCTTCTTGGATATATCCCTCTATTCGTTGGGATCGTCGCTATGGACGGACGTTTTTTTCTACATGTTTTCCCCACTCACCAATTACAAGTTGAAATTTCTGGAATCGCTAGAGAAAAAGAGTTTGACCGATGAGGAATTTGCAGAAATGACCCGGCAAAATATTGCTGGTGCTCTGAAGGTAATCAAAATCTTTATTCATGTTTTTCAGTTATTTTACTCTACTTTAATTTTATGGATTTTGCAAGCAATGAATATTCACGGAACTATATGATTTCAATTAGCAATTGACTAAACAAAATAAAGAATTCTTTTATTCTTACAACTTTCCTTCAGATTTTCAATTATGTCATTTTTTATTCATGATATGGGAGCAAAACAATGTATTGCTCCCTTTCTAGAAAAAGTACAAAGAATTATTTTAAACAGTAGTCGTGGAGATGCAAGTGCTCTCAAGAAATATTTATAGGTAAACGTGCACAACGTATAGCAACATATGAACTGCAGCGCCATCTATTGATGTCTGACCATGTTCGTAAAATTTAATCTACAGTAAACTGTTTTTGTACTACATACATTTCCTAGATATAACCGTTGAATAACGTTATAACATGTTTAAAACGAGTCAATGTCGATCTATATCATGAAAATATTATTTCCCATCTCCCCAGGAGGTATTTCGTAAAAAACAATTAGTACAATCGAACTTAAATTCGCCACAAAAATTACAACACGGACTGTCTCCATTAGAAGGAGAATTCTATTTTCAAAAGTGTAAAAAAATAGGAATCATTACTACAATTTTATAGACCGCACGAAGATGCAAAATACTTTTTGCATCGTGTTCAGGATGGAATATCTTGGGCTCTTTTAATTCAAAACTTCTGAAATTCGGTATTGGGGGGGTTTTGTGGTCCGCTGAACCCGAACCTGAAGTCGGAAAATGGGAAAATCCAGCCCGTTTACTGGAAAACCCCGAAATCTTACCAAATCTTAGCATCAAATAAAACTATTTCTCGGACTGTGGTATTGGAATAATAAGATGCCGTGGATGTGTCTCGGTACAATTTTCACAGAAAGTCGTTTTCCTTCATAGTCCTATCTCGATCCTCGTCCAAATTGTCTAATTAAATGTAGTATTATTTGATGATCATAAAATCAAAACCGACGATAGTTTTCCGGAAAATGAATATTTACCATTTCTACACTTCAAACTTGAATTATTTTGTTTTTCGAAAAATTTTAGTCAGTGTTATTGGAATTATAAGGTACCGTGGTGGTTCTCGGTAAAAAGGAAGGAAATTTCTGGAAAATTGCCGTCGTTTTCCTTCATTTTCCTGTCTCGGTCCTCGCCTAACGTGTCAAATTATAGGTTTGTCCACGACTATTGTATAAAATATGTGTAATATACACCCATTACTTTGTTTTAATTGTTGTAATTTATTAACTTTCTACTACTGACCCTCTCCACTGTCAACCTCACAGCGCTCCTTTGGTAGTGCGTGTCCTCACGGCTTCCAGCAAATAATCGGAATTTGCATTCAGGCAATTAATCTTAACTTTCAACTACTTTATTCATTATTATGATATGCTGCCACCACCTACTTTTTTTAAGAGGTTAAGCAGGAACCCTCCGATACTATCAATGCTTATCACTTTATAGGTAAACTTTGGGTTGTTTCATTTATTAAATCAAACCAATCGACTTATGACCTGGATTTATTGTCAATAATTTTAGTATGACGAAATATAATTATATGGATATTTAGAGAATATTACAACTAAACTAAATGGTTACTAACCTCTACCGTTGTGAAAACGTAAACAAAGGAATAGTGGTTTCTGGATTGAATCTCAAACAAAAGTCCCTTACAACCCTTTACCACATTAATACTCTACTCAGCGGAAATTATGCAGTATCAGTCCAACCCAAACAGTTGTATTTTGTAATTATCTAGATCTAAGACTTACCCCCCTTGTTGTTTAACCTTCCCCTAACACTCACTACTTTTAACTCACCGGTCAAGTCGGTGCCAATGATATAGAACGAATTTAATTATTTTAACGATGATAACACATCGGAGTCCCCGGCTGTCCTCTGAACTGAACTACTTAACAATTTAATTTAATTAACACATTACACCTTAATCACCAAATTTTATCCTTTTGAGAAATGAATGAATTTACTTCGGCTTTAATGATACGCGTCTTGAGTATGGACCGGCCCGGACTGCCTTATTCCCTCTTGAAGAAAGAGTTTTATCAAAACAGCACAGCCTCTATACCCCCTTACTTCTCAACCCGATTATACCTTTATTCCCAGCTCCTTGTTTTCGCTGATGTCATAGTTTTTATTGATAACACCTTCGTGTGAGTACAGAATATCGGCTCATATCTTCGGCGGCAAAAGACTTTCATTGTTTCAATCCAGACTAACATTACCGCCTTAACTCGATAAGATTATCGCACATACCACAGGCCACCTTAATAATGAGAAGCTACGATTTCCCTAATTCCAATTTATTACATTACACCCCCCCTTAAAAAAGATCATTCACCCCTGCGGGTGTATGGTCCTTTCAGGAAATCGTCCTTCTCCTTGAGTAACCAATAATATATATGTCATCCCTATTTAATTATCTAAGAAGATATGTAGGCTACTGCCGAAACAAAACAGAAAACAAAACATGCTAACCCTTATGCACTAAATACATGGCGGATTAAATCCACCTCTAATGAGACATATTACTTAAAGCTAGAGTGTTCATAATTGTTCAATAATTGCGGATGACTCCCGGTACGTTCAACGTAACACCGCACTCGCAGCTTCCGCGAACTATGCACATTTTTGTTAATTCGCGACACTACTTGTCCAATGTCCCCGTGGTATGTCCGGATACAAACAGTTATTTTGGGCGTCAGCACTATATGCATTGTTTATAAGTTCCGCCGCGGCACTCGGTGTTGCTACGAACGGGCCGTTTGATTGCGTCGGTTGGGTCACGGTGACTTCTATCGATCTTCCTTCCTCTTCGGTACCATTCTTTGCGGGGTACGTTTCCCGGTGTATCATCCACATGGTTAAGCCACTCCATACACTTGCTACTAGCTTCCAACTGCAACCGAATAATTCATACAGCCGGAATCCATTTAGAATTAGATTTATCACGGCCTTAATTATCTTTATACTGAAATAGATTCCCACCAGTCCGTTACAAACCATTCCAAAATCGGTCATGGCACCCCATAGATACTGCAGAGTGCTTTTGGCCATTGCCTTCAATTCTTTTGTATCGAACAGTTTTATCATTGAATATCCTTGATTATTGGGATCTTCTCCCTGTAGTTTTCTTATTAATATGTTTTGAACCGCCTTACGACTAATGCCGTCGGTGATAAGTCGTTGGCTCTTTAGTATTTCGTTCTGAGTATACAGCCCTCCGGAACTAATTGCGCTAACAGGGGAGAATTTTAATTTAACTTCAGCTTCTACTCGGAGTTTAGTTGGTGTAGCGCTCACAATTGGCAATGGTGACATCCCTATCCATTGATTATTGATAAGATATAGAGGCGGAGTGACGTGATTACAATCCAGCTCTTCGGCTTCATTTTGCAAAATGTGTGTCATTGGAGCCATAAATTTGGATTGATTATTACTGCTTACGTAACACCTTTACAATTCCCTTGGTTGTCTGTGGTTCCATAAAACGTTAGAGCCGCCAGTGTTGTTCCATTTAATGTAATTTGAGATATGATTGGGTTGTAACTTATTAACGATTGATAACGATGAGTCTCTTGACATCCCTGTGCTCCAAGTTGATGCACGAAACTTGACAATCCTCCTTGTTGCACATCTTGTAGCGCAATAATTGAGTTATTGACCCCGTGACCTACGCAATCATACGCGAGACCATACTTCGCGGCGAGTACTCCGGCCAACAGTTCTACTTAGCTTTCCACATTGTCTTTCGTAATGCACCTCCCTTTTCTATGCACAAAATTACCTACAACTAGTTATACATTTAAACAGTTCAATATACAATTTCTAATATCTATTATTCCCTTCATCTATAGAACATCAAGAATAAATAATACTCGTATTTGAGTATCTGTCAATTAATTAATAAAAAATATACCCCCTTTTTCCTTTCTTTCTCCATCGCTTGCATCTCCTCACATCGACGGATGACAGAAACCCTTTGTTGATTCTACATTTACACATTAATGAGATGATCAGTTTCTTTAGTGGGAAATCATTCCCCCTTTGCCTAATTCAGCAACAGAACCTGCTTCAATCTCATTATTCGTTTCTCAGGATATACATTCGAATCATTCATACCATTCGATTTTCATAGGAAAAAAATTGTTTGTCATTCATAGATCTAATCTCTGGGGTGGTCTACGTTCTCTAGTAGAACGCCTTAATTCCACCTGAGGAAGCGGCTGTGGCTCAGGAGGTTCATGGTCCTCTAGCCGTTCCAAATCCCTCGGGGTCGGTGGATTCAAATTCAATTGCATCGCTAAATCAAGAGCCGCCTGACCACAATCGTCCAGCGATTCGTCACTCAAATTCCCCTTTTGCTCTCCTATAATTGGGTAATTGTTCCCCTCCTCGTCGGCCTTTAGTATTATATTCTCTTGGTCAGAGTTTTCTGATACTTCGACCTTAAATCGTTTCAACCTATTCACATGAACCAATTGTGTTTTATGTGTGCCGACCTGTTTAATAACAACGGTAACAGGGCCTTTTTGTTCAATGATTCTGAAAGGACCTTGCCACGGCCGTCGCAATTTTTTTGATAAACCGATTGTACAACTAGAGTCGTACAAATATACTAGATCTCCTAAGGTGAACCCCTTTTCTTTTGTATTCTTGTTTGCATATTCTAACCGTTTGTCCTTTGAAGCTTCGCTTTTCCCTTTTGCCATAGAGAAGGCATTATTTAAACGTTCCATCATTTCTGATGCAAAATTATTATCATAGTCATACTTAATACGCCTCGGCTTCATAATTTCATCGAATGGGAGCACGATATCCCTTCCATGTATTAAGAAAAACGGACTAAACCCCGTAGAACTATGTATGGTCGACCTATATGCTAACATGACATATGGAACCCATTCGTCCCAGTCTGTTTGAGCGGGTGAAATATAGTGAGATAAGATGTCTTTCAATACTCGGTGAGTTCGTTCTAACATACCATTAGACTGAGGGTGATATGCAGTCGTCTGAAGCTTATCTAATTTTAATAGTCGACAAACCTCCTTGAATAGTTTAGAAACAAAATTCGCTCCTTGATCAGTAAGTAGGCGCATCGGACTACCATGCCTACAAATGATTTGTGTGACAAATTCTTTGGCAATTGTTTCTGCACTTTGATTCGGAATTGGAATTACTTCTGGATATCTCGTAAAATGATCCTGGAAGGTCAATAGATATTTATTTCCACGTATGGAAGTGACCAAAGGACCTACAATATCCATTGACACTAACTGAAAGGGTTCTGATACCTCCGAATAACGCTGCACCGGAGCATTCCTCAGATGAGGAGAAGTTTTTCTCTGATTACAGGAATGACACGCGTTACACAATTTAATAATATCCTGGCGCATATTTGGCCAATAAGCTCGACTACTTATAAACGTGAATGTTTTACTCTGACCCTGATGTCCCGCTAATGGTAGTTCGTGGAAATCTTTAAAAACCTTTTTAATATAGCTCTTTGGTATTATCAATTGATCTAGCCCTTCCTTTGAGATCCTATAAAGTACCCCTTCCTTGTCCTCAAAGAATTCATCAACATCATTTTCTCGTAACTCATTACCTAATCTACCCTTAATTAATTTACAGAATTCATCTTTCAATTGAGCCTCTTTAAGTACCTCTAACTCCCATATTGGTATCAGCGGGGGGTCTGCATTGATTGCATTAACTGACAACTTACTTGGATTATCGTATTCATAAATAGCAATTCGGATCGGCGTGTTTTGGAACACAAATTCAATCAGTTTCAATATAATTTCCCATTTTAATTGATCTATTCCACATCCTATCTTTGGCATAGCCAAATTCAAATCATTATTGGTTAAACAATACCGTTTCAATTCTATTAAACAATCACACAAGCTCTGATAAGTAGGTTTATTGAAATATGCACCTTTCGTTATCAAGTAATGTACGTTTCGTTCTGGTAACACGAGAGTAGCTACCTCTCCGACAAGTTTATCTTGTGCTTCCAGTTCCTTCACTTGTCCAAACCGTTTCCGGAACTCTAACGCTATACCTTTACCCATTTTAAAATCTTGCGACACGCAATGCACTAGCGAACATGTTTCTGGTGCTAAGAATAAGTCTCCTCGTTTAAATTCCAACTTGACAGAAAAGTTCTGCCCTTTTAACGAATTTACAAATTCCTCATCTATCTTAATTACTTCTTTGGTATACATACGACTTAACGCATCTACATTCCCCATTTTTGTACCTGCTCTATGTACTATCTCAAAATCATACTCTGATAACGTCAATGCCCAACGTGCTAGACGCGAATTTGGATCCTTAAGTGATAGAATCCATTTCAGGGGACGGTGGTCAGTAACTAAGCGAAAACGCTTGGAATGCAAATAACAACGATAATATTTAACACCAAACACTACGGCCAAACCTTCCAACTCCGTAGTCGAATAATTCATTTGCGCTCTATTTAATTTCTTACTAGCGTAAGCGATGGGCCTTTCAAATCCAGCCCGGTCCTGACTAAGAACAGCTGATATTCCCGTCTTACAGGCATCCGTAGTTAAAATGAATGGCTCAGCAAAATTCGGATATATCAGTACACTGTCAGAAGTAAGATAACTCTTTAGTTTATTTACCGCATCTAATACTTCCGCTGATATTACAAATTCCGCGGATTTCTTTGTTAAATTTATTAATGGGTTTGCTATTTCCGAAAAGTTCTTAATAAAACGTCTGTACCAACCTACTAATCCTAAAAATCCTCGGACTTGTTTAACAGTACATGGAACTGGAAATTTATTTATACATTCGATCTTCTCCGGATCAGGTTTCAAACCCTCTTTACTGATCACATGTCCCAAAAACTTCACCTCTGTTACCAAAAATTTGTATTTACTCGGTTTCAATTTTATATTTGCAGATAGCAACCTATCAAAAATCTGTTTCAATTTTTCAAAGTGGTCTCGTGTATCCCCTGAGGAATAACATATAATATCATCTAGATATACCAGACACATAAGTCCGGTAAGTCCCATCATGGTCATATTCATAAACCGTTGAAAAGTAGAGGGACTATTAGACAATCCGAATGGCATTTTATTGTATTCCCAATGACCATCCGGGGTAGAGAATGCAGTTTTCTCTTTATCTGTCTCTTCCATCTCGATTTGATGGTACGCAGACGTCACATCAAGGATACTAAATAAAGTGGCATTTCCTAACTGATCTAAAGTCTCGTGAATATTTGGTAAGGGGTAGAAATCTCTTTTGGTTACTCGATTGATATCTCGATAGTCAATACACACTCTTATTTTGGTTTCTCCTGTAGTTGATTTTTTTTTACAATGACCACCGGGGCGCTCCAAGGCGAACACGATGGTCTAATTATTTCGGCTTCTAATAACCTATCAATTTCCTCAGTTAACACGGCCCGTTGGTGGAATGGTACGCGATAAGGGCGTTTCGCGATAGGTGTCACATCTTCCGTAATAATTCTATGCCTGACATCGTGCACACTTGATAATGCTTCCCTATCAGTACAAAATACGTTTTCATATGTAATCAGAAAATCCTGTAATTCTAGTTTAACCTCTTGATCTAAGTGATCTGTGTCAAAATCCTTAAAATTCATTCTACTTCCCACAACACTGTTAATTCCTAATATTTGTTTTGATTTAGCGTTATTTTCATTCATTCCACCACTCACACATTCAATATCTGAAAATCCATAACCTAACTCCATTCCTTTATCTATTTTAATCTCCCACGCCTGGGTATTAAGCACTCTTACTAATACTTCCTTGGTATTGTTAGTAAGTACCTTAGCTACCATCACCCCTGTTCCTAACTTATCCGTTGGTTCAATTAAAACCTGGTTTCCCCGCAATTCAGTGTTGAAAATTCCCCTCATATTCACTTCACACCTTGGGGGTATTACGGTGTGTTCCTTTGCAACTAACTTACTTTTGAAGTTCGAAGTTTTCCTCGTTCCTTGATTATCACCCCAATATACTTCCTCAGTTGGTGATGCTTCATCATCCTTGACTACTACATGAGTATCAATTTTCCCCCCTACCTCTCCTTCAATTCTCCCATCTACTGCCCTTTTTCCCTTTATAGAGAAGGTCTCACGGGCTTTTATCCCTGGCCCGTCATCCTCATCATCATCACTAATTCCTCCATAATGCCGTACTTCCACTATCACTTCGATAGGATTTTTTTGCTGTGATTCTACATACTGAGATACTTCTTCTTCTGCCTCTCCCCTACATTGCTGAGCTCCCCTTTTCTCTGGATCTACCCGTATTTCATCCCAATTTCCCTGTCGACATATCATCCCCTGAAAACTAGGTGGTACTTCGAGTTTTGTCACCCCAGCTAAGTCCCGTGGGAAATTATAATGGCGCCCTATCGCCTGACCGCTCGTTTGACTTCCGCTCATCGTACTTTCCTCGTTTTTTGTTGACTCGACCTTTGGCTGGCCCCCACCATTCTCCTGAGTCCCTGGATTAGCCCCCAGTCTAGACCTGACCTTATCCTCAACTTCCCCTATAACCTGAACATCCCTGTGTTCTCGTGTACCACTTTTCCGATTTGCTACACCACTACTACTGTCTGCTAAATCTACCAGTTCGCTCAACGTATACATAGGTATTAATGCACCCCCTACTTCTACTCCTACCTTATCGAAATTCACCGAAGCTCGAATTGCATATAAGAAATCCCTCCCTAAAACTCCTGCTGTATCAACGTTAATAAAATCCTTACAAACCACAAATAAATATTTTAATTCATTTTTAGATCCGTGCAACCCTACTGTTAATTCTACTGTGCCCATACAGGGTAACATTCCACCAGTAATGCCTTGTAACTGTAATTCCTCTTCCCTTCGTACTTCATCATAGTTTACAAAATTTTCCTTTATAATAGAAATTACCGCGCCCGTATCTACCAAGAAAGGTAAACTCCTTCCATTAACCGTTATATGAATGAAAGATGGCGCTGATTCATTAAAAATATTATTTACATGCGGAACCTTCATTACCTTGGAAATTTCATTCGGCACAATTCCTATTTCCTTATTATTTATTATTACCCCCCTCCGGCTGCCTCGTGCACCGAAGGGAGTTACTCGTTTAAAGGATTTACATCCTCTCGTTCTTTTACATTCCTTACGTTATGAATCCTATTAGTATTACGCGCATCTTGTATCCCCGGCCGATACCTATTTTCATGTCCCATTTGATTTCTCTCATTACACCCCGCGCCTGCCTCACCTTGATAACCTCTACCATTCCTGTACTGATTTTGATTCCACTGTTGATTTCTTTTCGTATCCTGGGATCCCCGTACATTATAGCCTGATTGCCGTCTTTCGAAATTTGAATTAAACCCATTACCTTTCACATACGATTGTCTATTATTACACTCTCGGGCAAAGTGTCCCATATTTCCGCAATTAAAACAACGACTTCCCTGTAAATCTGTTCCTAAAATAGTTCCACTTGTGCCCCGACTATTAACAACTTTCAAATTCGTTTCTGCCAAAGAGGCATATTCCTCTATTATTTCGACAGTTAAGTTTTCCTCTTTCATAAGTAAAATTCCAATATCTTTTAAAATTTCTCTTTTAAGCCCTACCTTTAGCTGATTCATAATCAACTGATTACATTTTTTTTTCAAACCTGGAATTTCTAATACATCACTTTCAAGCATATCTTCCTCTAAAATTAAGTTCCCTATCATTCTTACCCTTGTAACAAAATCACCCACAGTTTCATCGTGCCTTTGAAACAATTTATTTAATTTCATGAGGTTTTCACCCGGAATCACTTTCCTGGAGAAACATTTTATGAATTTCTCCTTTAATTGCGCATACGTCAATATATTCAGTGTCGAATCGGAATCAAAAAAATCCAACGCCTTACCCTGTAACCTATATTTAAATATCCGCAGCGTATTTTCTTCCGTCCATTCGTCCAATTGCGCTCTCTGCTCCAACTTTCTGAAATAAACACGTATTTCCTCTTTACCTGTATATGCTTCTACTGTCGAAGCGATCATCCCCAAGCTCATGACCGGAACTTGCCTAAACATCTGGTTCCCCCCTTCTGGGTGACCTGGTACTGCCATTTACAATTTTTTTTTTTTTCCGGTTAGACTATACTCAATTCCCAAAGCTTACTTAATAATGCATCAAGTTCTGGTATTAATTGCCTGTTTGCTGTCGATCCCACCGCTCTGTCACCAATTGTAATATACACCCATTACTTCGTTTTAATTGTTGTAATTTATTAACTTTCTACTACTGACCCTCTCCACTGTCAACCTCACAGCGCTCCTTTGGTAGTGCGTGTCCTCACGGCTTCCAGCAAATAATCGGAATTTGCATTCAGGCAATTAATCTTAACTTTCAACTACTTTATTCATTATTATGATATGCTGCCACCACCTACTTTTTTTAAGAGGTTAAGCAGGAACCCTCCGATACTATCAATGCTTATCACTTTATAGGTAAACTTTGGGTTGTTTCATTTATTAAATCAAACCAATCGACTTATGACCTGGATTTATTGTCAATAATTTTAGTATGACGAAATATAATTATATGGATATTTAGAGAATATTACAACTAAACTAAATGGTTACTAACCTCTACCGTTGTGAAAACGTAAACAAAGGAATAGTGGTTTCTGGATTGAATCTCAAACAAAAGTCCCTTACAACCCTTTACCACATTAATACTCTACTCAGCGGAAATTATGCAGTATCAGTCCAACCCAAACAGTTGTATTTTGTAATTATCTAGATCTAAGACTTACCCCCCTTGTTGTTTAACCTTCCCCTAACACTCACTACTTTTAACTCACCGGTCAAGTCGGTGCCAATGATATAGAACGAATTTAATTATTTTAACGATGATAACACATCGGAGTCCCCGGCTGTCCTCTGAACTGAACTACTTAACAATTTAATTTAATTAACACATTACACCTTAATCACCAAATTTTATCCTTTTGAGAAATGAATGAATTTACTTCGGCTTTAATGATACGCGTCTTGAGTATGGACCGGCCCGGACTGCCTTATTCCCTCTTGAAGAAAGAGTTTTATCAAAACAGCACAGCCTCTATACCTCCTTACTTCTCAACCCGATTATACCTTTATTCCCAGCTCCCTGTTTTCGCTGATGTCATAGTTTTTATTGATAACACCTTCGTGTGAGTACAGAATATCGGCTCATATCTTCGGCGGCAAAAGACTTTCATTGTTTCAATCCAGACTAACATTACCGCCTTAACTCGATAAGATTATCGCACATACCACAGGCCACCTTAATAATGAGAAGCTACGATTTCCCTAATTCCAATTTATTACATATGTATAATGCATGTGTTTCCTCAAGCATAATGATATACATTAATCACTAGTGAATAATGAAATCATTATTCACTACCATCAATATGACAAACATGATAGAAACGTATAGACAAATACGATAAAAATAGAGCGTGCTATGAAACGTCAAGTCAGATCGAATTTAATTTGAAACGTCAACAATTTGTTGGTTCGACTTGTTTCGACAGCAAAGGTTACCAGTATTAAAGTAATATTTATAGTATTCTACGTGCATATTATGGCTATTATTCACTTGGATGATTTACGACACTCGCCTGCGGTTCGTGCCGTAAACTTCATCCACGTGAATAATGCCACCATAATATGCTCGTTGAATAATATACTATTTTGTGATCGCTGAGTATTATTTTACGTTTATATCATGAATTTTGCATTTTCGTGCGGTCATAAAATTTTAGATGGTTTCCACATTTTGACTGGACTACACGCAGCTTTTTATAATTGCGAGCATTTTGTTGGGGAAAATATAACCTGATTTATTTATTTGAAATTTAAAGAAAAATTAATTTCAAACATTTTAATTAATAATGATTCTTGACCCAGGTATGAATTATATATAAATTCTTGGGGATTAGGTCACACTAACACATATGCTTCTTATGTTAGTCTTTACGTACGTTTCGGTCTCACGACCGTCATCAGAAGACGTGTCAATGTCTAAAACGGGATTTCTTAAAACTAATTGTTCCAAGTACAAAGCGTGACGTAATGCCTAGAGGAATCTGTAATAAATTCATTAGATTTTCAACCCGTATTCTTTAAACGGTATGTAGATGATTGTCTTATGTGTTCTCAATGATGAAATTCAGAACGCGATTAATAAATTTAACTATTTCCACTGTAAACTTAAATTTACTTGTGAAATAGAACTGAACAAAAACATAAATTTCCTAGATATGAAATTAGGCATGATGCAGATCGAAAAATAAAAACTTCGTGGTTTACCAAAGAAGGTTGGTCTCAGCGGTATCTTCATTTTAATTCAGTTGCGCCAACAAGTTATAAAAAATGAAACGTGTGACACTCGAGGACTGCCGCGGTAAAGCTATTGCATAGCACTACGCTACTGGAAAAAGTTGGGCAGAAAAACATCCGCTACCCCTTCAAAATCTTCACGAATTATGAGTAAAAAAGAGTATCATCTTGATCTCTATGAAGAGTATTCTGTGACAAGCATAGATAACTCTACTACCGGTAGTAGAGTTATCTATGGTGACAAGTGTCAGTTGACATGTAAACACAATTTTATACGAAAGTTTTAACGTTCAGATGTCGATAGCGCTTCCGGCTCCGGGATTTTCACGTGGCCTATCGAAATTAGAAGGTTCGAATTCTATAAAAACACAACTTCATGAACGCCAGACGTCTTATGTAATTAGCTACGAACGTAATCATTTTGACATATCCTCGAGGAGCTCGCTGCGCGTAAGTTAGAGTTTATACATTTTACCTCTATTTTGTTAATTTGGGCCGTTCCGAACCCCGGGCGGCCGGCGCCAGTTGTAATAAAGTATTTTGGGCTATGGGCCGCTTGCTTTTACCCGCTTTCGGTATATTTAAGTAGCTAGAAGATACCCTTTCGTACGTCGCACGTCAGATGCTAGTGACAGCTGAGAATACCTCAAACATTTTAAATTAAATTTTCCTATTTAATCAACATTTTGGGGCTCGAGACTATGCTATTTAGTTGGCCCCGTTTATAAACTAACGAGATGGAGCGAAAATCGCATGCGAAAAGTCCTCGTTAAGACGTTCTATGTACCGTAAATTTGTACTTTTCTAACTCGCGAGCTACGCGCTTCTCACGTGAACGTCATTCGATTTATCGAAAATTAACCAATTCAAAACAGTTTTCGACCCACTTTGGGGTTATCACGACCTTTTAAAAGGTTCAAAGTTAACATTTCGACAATTTTAAGCTCGGCCGAGCTACATGATAGGCGGAGTCGTGGGTGTCAGGATATTTCGTTATGGTATTTGTTTTTTGTTTTTTTAGGTTTTCGTTACGGTATTTGTCTTTTGTTTTTTTTTTCTTGATTCGGTCGCCGTGCTCAAAGCCCGCAAATAAAGCTATATGCAATAGCTTAAAAAAATATGTTATAAACAGGCATACAGAAAAAGTATGATAGTCCAGGCATTTAAGGAATTGTTTTGTCCGAATTTCGGCTAGTTCTAAATTTGGTCCATTCTTATGTATTTTGACGCGCTTATGGTTACATTTGGGTCAACACTGTGCTCGAAAAACTATGGCCATTTTTTAGACCCAAAAAACGGCCTTTTGTGCGTTTTGAGAGAAAACTGGGTTGTATGAAAAAATGTTTTAAACAAAAGTTGTTGGAAGTCGATCTGTGGTCGTGGGCCCAAGATAGGGCCCATTAGGTGTGGTTTTTAGCACATTGAAACATTGAGTGTACGTCAGAAAGTTTTTGTTTTTTTCATATTCTGTTTCAGTGAAAAGTATTTTTATTTCTCTTTTTTTTTTGTTTTTGGTATTTTGACCTACCTCATTTTTGGCGCATTACCATTTTTAAAAATCCGTATTTTGCTAATTTCAGACGAAATACTCATGTTATCGATCTAAAACCGAATTCATTCGAAAGATTTCATTATTCTGCACCTAATATCCGAAATTCAAGCATTTTGGTCCAAAGACATAGCTTTGGCGCCATTTTGAAAATTTAGTACCACCGAAAAATGCAAATTATTCGAGGTTGGAATTTTTCACGGAATCCAAATTCTTGGTTCTATTATACGTTTTCAAAATGAGTATTTTAAGCCCAGGCAGATCGATTTGCGTTGAGTAGAAGTGGAGCTATCGTAATAAATGTGTTTGGGTCTCTAGATGGCCCAATTTTAGGTCTATCGACGAAAACCTTGGATCAAATTACAGATAAATACATCGCCTATTTAAGTTTGAAACAGCGTACGGGGATTCGTTCACAATTTCATCATAAAAAAACTAGCGCGGAATTTCATTTAGCGGCAATACGCGAGCGTCGCCGTCTGTACAATAGATTCCGCGCGCGAAATTATAGTTTTTTTAATATTTCGAAATGCACCTGAATGCTTATAATCGTTTTTTGTGATGTTCGGACAAAAATCGTCGATTTTCCTCCTTAAATGTCTGGACTACGATATAAATGTTGCGCATAAATGTGTTGGTAAATATTTTTCAAATGTAAAACCTTTAATGCCTAAAGATAAACAAGCCGACACAGTATATAAATTAAATTATTTAGATTGCGTTGGGACTTATATAGGAATCTCTAAACAATATTTACAAACAAAATGTATGGTTATAAGTATAGTACTAGAAACAAAAACCGCCCTTGCTAAACATTGTTTTGATTATAAATATCAAATCAATTACAAAAATGTTAATATTTTACCTAAAGAAACCAATTATTCTAAAAGGTCTATTCTGGAGGTGATTCACATAAAACGTGACTCTAAGTCTTTAAATCATAGAACAGACGTTCAATCATCAATTCAGATTATGCGTCTTTATAATGTTAAAAATATATTTTAGGTAGAATGCTAAAACAACAATATTTCTCTAGTAAGGTTTGACAACCTTTTCATATTACCTCATAAATCTTTAACATCTGGTTCGCAAATAGATACTTGAGTGTATTATAATTTGATTTCAGTCTTATTCAAACATTGCATGAAATGACTTCGATTATTAGAAGTAGATTGCTATGCAGTGCCTCATATACTTCAAACATTACAATTTCGATTACTCGTGTTTCCGTTTGTTTCGTCGACGTGGGCATTTTTAATTGAAATTAATCCATAAGAATGCTTTGTACTTGATACAATTAGCTTCAAAAAATCCCGTGTTAGACATTGATACGTTTTCTGATAATGGTTTTGAGAGCGAAACGTAGATGTCTTGACATTATATACAAATTCTCGGGAAATAGGTGACCTATTTCCCGAGAATTTATGTATAATGCATAGCTGGGTCAACGATTATTATTAATTTTTCGTCTCGGATATAAGCCTTAATATGGAAGGAACAACTATCAATTGTAGTCAGAGTTTTGAAGGAATACGGAAAGTTAATGAAGCTATTAGCAATAGAGAAAAACAGCAGATTTTTGTGACCTGTTTCCCCAAAAGAATCATTATTAATGTCGTGACATGAAGAAAACATAAAGAAAACATGAGAAATAGGTACACCTTGAATTATCATTGATTCATTGTTTTTGATTTAATTCATTTTTTCTATTGGGGACGGAGACTATTTACAATATTCATTTTTACCATAGTATGTATAATAATAATTCAATAAATTTAAATTAGATCGTAGTACAATTAAATTACATGTAATTTTTTTTATATATTTTGACGTAAAAACTCTTTGTTGTATTGAATAAAGTCTAATTAACTTCAACCTTGTCCACGGATAAAAGGAATTGCATCAGTTATTATGACTTACGGCGAAAATCAAGTTCAATATTCAAAATAAATTTCAATATCAAATTGAATTGTGGAATTATTATTATAATGTGTCATAATTGAGATGAATTATTATTGTGTCAGGGACGAATTAAAATTACGATTTTTTATTATGTCATGCTACAATAATAATTCAAAATAGTTAACTAAATATGAATTCAAGAATTAA
Source organism: Endomychus coccineus (assembly GCA_958510875.1). Lineage (NCBI taxonomy): Eukaryota > Metazoa > Arthropoda > Insecta > Coleoptera > Endomychidae > Endomychus > Endomychus coccineus. The sequence goes on along the minus strand of OY294067.1, from coordinate 304,301,250 downwards.
TATTCAGAATTTAAAATAACATGCATTATTTTAATTCCGAATCGTTATGTTGTAACTCATTTTAACGTTATGAATTATTATTATTATACCGTTAAATAAATTTTGTTTCGAATTCTTATGATGTTATCTATGTTATCAAAAAACAAAACGGCCTTCCATAATCTCCAGGATATCAATTAGAAATTCCTTTCAAACTAGATATCGTTTCCAATGTTTCTATTATTTCGAAGTTTACTACATTGTAAATTCACACTTTGGTCATTGTCGTTCTCTACTTAGATCGAAGCTGTGGACATAACTGCGCACGATCTGCTAGAATGGGAGAAACGTCAGGTGGTCGAACAACGTAGAATAAGAGCCCAGCAAACAATAACCGATACCCTCGGAAATCCAGCTGTGAGGCGAATGGCTTCGCAAGTCAAGGAAGTACTACCTCACGTGCCAATAGATGTTATTTATCGAGATCTATGTGAGTATTGTTTTGAATCCGATATTTTAACGACGATTGAAGTCCTGTCCAATATACGAAATACAATTATTTCACGAAATAAATGGCGATATTTTCAAAATTTACAGAAACTACAGAAAGCTTCGCAAAAAAAATCATCTTGATTTTTTCAGAAAGCACTCGGATCAATTATTTTGACTTCGACTACATTTCGGTGTCGTGACCTTCTTCAGGAAACTTGTACGAAAATTATGCGTTCGTAACTGGCGTGTTTGCTGTTTGAATAAATGAACTGTGTTCAATCGATCACAGTGTATTCGATTTTTTAATCGTATATGGTTGCAGTCATTTCAATATACAAGGTGTTCCATCTCAGACGAGCCACCCCGTATATTTCTTATCCCATAGTGAGTGGAAAAATCTCCCGAAACACGTCGAACGATTTTGTTTGGGGGACATCTTTTGACGTATATTTGAGGCTTGAACGAGCAACCCCCTAATAGGGGCCGCTTCAACCCCTCAAAATTGAATAGGGGAGAGGGGTTGAGTGATACGTCATTCGAAAGGTCTTGGAAGCTTCTTTACAACGGTGTATGAAAAACGTAAATTTGATGAACCGTTTTCGGCAAAAATTAATTTTGTTGCTCGAATGCGCCACCTTAATATTTTGGTTATTTGTACAATGTACAAGCTCATTTTTATTAAGCCTTTTTTACGAACTTAAACAATCTCCAAAAAATCACATTCGTAAAAAATTGAATTGTGTTGTCATGCTTACAATGAAAAAAATTAAATCTGCGTGTTTAAATCAAATGTTCAAATTGTCCTCCATTGACATCCATACAATAACACAGGCCTACATTTTTTTTTCATGATACAGTGTTTCAAGTTTAATAGGTGTCCTATAGTAAATGGGGCGTGCTGATCACGAATCTGTGCTTAGTTTTTTTCCAGCACGTCAGGTTTTCAGGAAAAGTATGTTTGAAATTTTTCATAGAAACCACCAAAAAAATTGAGAAAATATTTATTGAAACAGTATTTAATAGAAAATTACACTGCAAAATTGAGTTGTTCATTGAAAAAACAATGCAGTATAATCTACTTCAGACAATCGTTGTTTTTTTTTAAATAAAATCGTTCTCTTTTTCCCTAAAAACTGCGTTTTGTAGTTTTCTTTTTGTGGATTCTTGTGAGCGAGTCCCTCTTCAAGGTCCATCATTCTAACATCCCATCTTCCTTGGTAACGTCTCTCCATCTCCGTTATGTCTTGATGGAACCTATCTCCCTGTTCCTCGCTGACAGCTCCAAGATTTTCGGGAAAGAGTCAACGTGTGAATTCAGAAAATGAAGTTTGACGCTCATATTGCATCCCAGTTTTTTATAATTTTCGACCATGTTGGCTACAGTTTCTTTATAGTTTGGAGACTTGTTGTTTCCAAGGAAACCATCTATGACTTCTACGAAAGAACTCCATGCTTCAGATTCATCCTGGGTCATTGTTTTCTGGAACAATTTGTCCGATTTTAAGGTTCGAATTTGAGGGCCTACAAAAATTCCTTCTTTAAGTTTAGCTTCAGAAAGCACAGGAAATTTGTCGCACAGGTATTTAAAGCAGTCACCTTGTTTATTTAAAGCTTTGACAAACTGCTTCATCAATCCTAACTTTATGTGAAGGGGAGGCAAAAGAACTAATTTTGGATCAACTAATGCATCACGCAGCAAATTTTGTGGTCCAGGTACAAGTGTTTCTCTAAGTGGCCATTCTTTCTTAACGTAATGTAAATTTCGTGCTCGATTGTCCCACTCGCACACAAAAAACATGGATACTTTGTGAATCCAGACTGCTGACCCAAAAGCATGGCTATTATTTTGAGATCTCCACGGAGTTGCCAACGATATTCGCTATACTTTATTTTATTTAGCAACAGCTCAAGATTCTCATAAGTTTCTTTGAGATGCACGGAGTGAGTAACAGGCACCGAGGCATAAGTATTACCATTGTGCAACAAGACACCCTTTAGACTTCTCTTAGAAGAATCAATAAATAACCTCCATGATGTGGAATCGTAATTGTCAGCTCCCAGTTTCATGACTACTTCAGGAATATTATTACAATACACCAGTGAACCCTCTTAAGAGAAATATTGCGCGAACTCTTTTTCACGATGCCTGTACCACGAAAATGTGGTGCCTAGAGTCAACAGATTTTTGTCTTTGAGTCGTGATCCTAATATTTGGGCAGCATCCTTCGACAGGCCCAAGTCTCTCACTAAGTCATTTAGTTCAGCTTGGTTAAACTGTTGAGGTTGGTCTATATCAGGTTTGAATTCGTCTTCATCGGTTTCTTCGTTTGAACTTTCATCTGATGATTGCTCTTCGATGGCGTGAAGAAAAGGTGGAGGAATGGGAAGTCCTGGTCCATGAGATAGAGGTCGTTCAGCAGACGGTAAATCAGGATACTGAATAGTATGTTTATTTTTCGAATTGAAACCCTTGACATCGCAGGAGCAAAAGTAACAGTCGTTTCCATGGTTTTTTTGTTTTCTCCATACCATAGGAATGCCAAAGGGGAAAGAGCCACGTGTACCTTTTGTCCATTTTCTCAGTAGCTCGACACACTGAAAGCACACTTTGTGTGGAGCCCAAGGTTTGTCCTGATCCCCCAGCTTTACACCGAAGTAAGCGAAATAAGCTTTCTTGATGAATTCTGTTATGTTTCGTTGATGCTTTGCTATCGTTAAATCACCACACACGTAACAAAATACAGGGTGTCCTCGAACTGCGTGGCTAAAATAAAACCGAAGATCCTTTGATTCGAAAAAAATTTGATGAGCCTTTTTACTTTTGCCTCAAGTGTCTTGTTTAGCCGGTAGAGGGCTTCAAAGTTGCAAAAATAATTTTGTTTTTTCGGTATAACTTCAGAACGTGATGGAGGACTTTTACAATATTTGGCAGGTGAGTTACTGTCAATAATAGCCGTTTTTGAGAGCGGAGCATAGAGCCTTAGCGACCATAGATATGGCTCAAACTTGAGGATGTAACGGGAAAAGTGTCCAGAACTTTTTTGTGGTCGATGTAGTTCACTCTATATTTTTTATGTAGATAGCTTATCTAATTTGAAAACTTTTCTTACTCTTAGAAAATTTTGATAAAATCAACGGATTAGCTTGAAAAAAATAATTTTTGAGTCTGCAATTTTGGCTTACTAATTTTACTTGATTAAAATACCTTTGTTGCCTTTGCTTTTCTAATGTCATTTTGGCATTTAGAGAATTTATGTTCAAAACTGTCAGTTTTTACTTTGCTTTCCGTAAAAATTTTATAAAATTATTGCTCAAAATTTCACTAACACTGAAATGGTTAATATCTCGGTAAAACACGAATAATAAAAACAATAGAAATGGGGAAACGATGTGATTATTTAGGAAAAACAAATGCTAAATTAAAAGAAACAACAAAACTTTTTTGAGAATCGCTAAGGCATCAATTGTTCGAAATGTTGCCCATTTTCCTGAATACACAAATTAATTCGTTTCAAGAAATTGGATTGAACTCTGGCTAGTACTTCAGGATCATTCTTCAATAAATCCGCTTCATGATTAATTCGTTGCAACAATTCCTCTGGTGTGTTTACTGGAGCTGCATAAACTTTCGACTTCAAAGCGCCCCATAGAAAGAAGTCGCAGGGCGTCAAATCAGGGGAGCGGGCCGGCCAGTTAACTGGTGCGTCGTGTCCTCTACCTATCCAGCGATCTGGATATTCCGCATTCAAATGTCGCCTCACAGCTAATGTGAAATGAGGAGGTGCACCATCATGGATAAACCAGGCCACGACGAATGTGTAAGGGCAAGTCTTCCAACAGTTCAAGTAGCCTTTGTTCCAAAAAGTTCAAGTAGTTCTCCCCGTTCAATCGTTCGGGTATAACGGTAGGGCCAATAATAAAGTTATCCACAATTCCAACCCAAACATTGATTTTAGTTTGATTCTGAAAATATGTAACTTCCGTCTCATGAGGATTTTCATCAGCATAGAAATGTTCATTATGGAGGTTAAAAAGACCACATCTCGTGAAAGTATCTTCGTCCGTGAACAGAATTCTTCTACAACAATTGGGGTTTGCGTTTTGTCTTTGGACAATAAGCCGACAGAAATCTAGCCGATGACCTGGATCCATGGGCAATAAGTCTTGAACTGTTTTAATATGATAGGGACACAACAGTTCTTCTTTCAGTACATTATGAACTAATGATTTTGAGGCTCCAATACGAAGTCCCAAACGTAGTGTGCTTATCCCAGGTTCAGTTTCAACCGCTTCCAGTATCGCTTCTTCGAGCTCTAACGTCCTTCTTGTCCGTCTGCGTCCAGTTTCTCTGCGATTTGCTTCAAATTTGCCAGATTCGCGAAGGTTTGCCGATTTGGGATTCTGCGATGCGGATATCTTTCCCTTCTCCGGCCATTGCAACGACAAAGTCCATAAATCAATAACATATCAACCATTTCAGTGTTAGTGAAATTTTGAGCCATAATTTTATAAAATTTTTACGGAAAGCAAAGTAAAAACTGACAGTTTTGAGAATAAATTCTCCAAATGCCAAAATGACATTAGACAAGCAAAGGCAACTAAGGTATTTTAATCAAGTAAAATTAGTAAGCCAAAATTGCAGAGACTCGAAAATTAATTTTTTCAAGCTAATCCGTTGATTTTATCAAAATTTTCTAAGAGTAAGAAAAGTTTTCAAATTAGATAAGCTATCTACATAAAAAATATCGAGTGAATTACATTGACCACAAAAAAGTTCTGGACACTTTCCCCGTTACATCCTCAAGTTTGAGCCATTTCTATGGTCTCTAAGGCTCTGTGCTCCACTCTCAAAAATGGCCATTATTGACAGTAACTCACCTGCTAAATATTGTAAAAGTTCTTCATCACGTTCTCAACTCATACCGAAAAAACAAAATTATTTTTGCAATTTTGAAGCCCTCTACCGGGTAAACAAGACACTTGAGGCAAAAGTAAAAAGGCTCATCAACTTTTTTTCGAATCAAAGTATCTTCAGTTTTATTTTGGCCACGCAGTTCGAGGACACCCTGTATATCAGGACTGTTCTTACACTTTCTTGATGACATTATGACGCACTAAACACTCAGAAAACAATACACAACTCGATGCTACAATCAACTGACGCTTACTAACTATTTCGTAAACAACTTCCGATGCCATCAAGTTGACATTGACAGATGCGAAAATGACACAGTTGTCATTGAAATGAAATAAACATATTGTACTAAAATATTTTCTATCGATGTATCAAGTATTTGAAATAAATAATTTTAATGCAATTTAGGAAATATCAATAGGGTACTTCTCTAGTACAAAATATCTAACAAGGTTTTTTTAATTTTGTGAAAAATCTTGATGTGATAGGCTCAAACCAAATTCACATTCAGAATCAAAGTACCCGTATTAGCTAAGGACACTTATCAAATTCAAAACACCAAAAATCATGTCGGCCTGTGTAATACATTCTCTCAAACTAATAAATAAAAAAACAGCAAAACATTTCCTTATGTTGCCTTCATTTTTTGTTCTTAGAAGGTGTTTATCTGGTTTTAACGTTTCTTCCATCATTTCATGATTTTAATCAATCTGTTGAGTTACTACTTTGCTGATTTATTTAAAATTTCAAAAAATATGGTGTACACATTGCAAGAACGTGTTGAGCTGGTTTGCTTTTATTACCAAAATCATAATTATGCCCGAGCGGCTGCAAGGATATTTAACGAAAACCATCGCCATAAGTACGTAATGGAATTGATTTCAAAATTTGTGGAGACGGGTTCAGTAATGGATAAAAAAAGTGCACCCATTCGAATTGTTAATGATGAAGGAGCAGCTGTGGCGGTATTGGGACATGTCCAACTTATGCCAAACACGCAATCTGTACGACAACTTTCTGCAGCTTCCGGTATTAGCCAAACTAACGTTTTCAGAATTTTACATATACGCAAGTTCCATCCGTACAAAATTAAATTAATTCAGGAATTAAATGATGATGATTGAGATCGAAGGCAAGAGTTTTGCGAAATTATGGTCGAGCGTATCAACAATAACCCAAATTTCTTGTACAACGTTTTCTTTTCTGACGAATGCACTTTTTTACTTAATGGAGAGGTTAACCGGCATAACTGTAGAATTTGAAGCGATACAAATCCTCATGTATTTCGAGCAGCTCACACTCAACATCGGGAAAAGCTAAACGTTTGGATAGGAATTTTGGGAGACCACCCAATTGGACCTCTGTTTATTCCTGATAATTTAAATGGCGAAATTTATCTTGAAATGTTGGAAAATGCTATTGATCCGTTAATAACTGAACAATTAGAAAACGATCCTCTACTACTTGAACAACAATTGCATTTCCAAGCTCCTCTTCACTACCCCGCACCAGTTCGCCAAGACCTCAATTTGCAATACCCCGGTCGTTGGATTGGAAGATGAGGTCCTATGGAGTGGCCTGCCCGATCTCCTGACCTAAACCCTCTGGACATCTTAAGTCCAAGATTTTTGTGACTCAGCCTGACTACGCCAACGAATTGTAAATGAGTGTCGTCAAATAACTCCAATTATGTTGAACCATGTTAGAGACGGTTTTCAGTCAAGATTGGACAATTTGAACATTTGATTTAAACAGCAGATTTAATTTTTTTCATTGTAAGCATGACAACACAATTCAATTTTTTTACGAATGTGATTTTTTGAAGATTGTTTAAGTTTGTAAAAAAGGCTTAATAAAAATGAGCTTGTACATTGTACAAATACCCAAAATATTCAAGGTGGCGCATTCGAGCAACAAAATTAATTTTTGGCGGAAACGGTTCATCAAATTTACGTTTTTCATACACCGTTGTAAAGAGGCTTCCAAGACCTTTCAAATGACGTATCACTCAACCCCTCTCCCCTATCCAATTTTGAGGGGTTGAAGCGCCCCCTATTAGGGTGTTGCTCGTTCAAGCCTCAAATATACGTCAAAAGATGTCCCCCAAACAAAATCGTTCGACGTGTTTCGGGAGATTTTTCCACTCACTATGGGATAAGAAATATACGGGGTGGCTCGTCTGAGATGGAACATCCTGTATATTTAACTGATAATACATGGCGTTCCTTGCCAGCCGAAGAAGGAACCCTTGTTCATATAGTATATAGTCCAGGCAATAAGCCGGGAAAAAGGTCATAATAAAAAAATATATAGTAAGCTAGAATTTCAAATTTTTTTTTGCATTTTGTTTCTAATACCCCATAGATCATTCATGACTATCAAGACCGCGGGGGTCGACCTTTCTACCCCCCCAAAGCGTGGTTTCAACCCCTCAGAGGAGCCTTCTTATAAAAACAGTCCAAAATTAATGAATTAAGAGCCGAAAATGACCCCTAGTATGTTTTTTGGGTCGCTGATCACGATTCCGCTGTTATTTTTCCCAAAAATTCTCTCCAGATAGAAAATTCAGGAAATTTGAGATTTTCCATAGACGGTTATGACTAATAAAGTAATTATACTTTATCATTCATAACCGTATCAGGAAAATCTCAAATTTCCCGGATTTTCCATCTGGAGAGAGATTTTTGGGAAAAATAACAGCGGAATCGTGATCAGCGACCCAAAAAACATACTAGGTGTCATTTTCGGCTCTTAATTCATTAATTTTGGACCGTTTTTATAAGAATGCTCCTCTGAGGGGTTGAAACCCCGTTTAGGGGGGGAGAAAGGACGACCCCCGCGAACTTGATAGTCATGAATGATCTATGGGGTATTAGGAACAAAATTCAAAAAAGATTTTGAAATTCTAGCTTAATATATTTTTTTAAATTATTTTCCGGTTCGTTGCGACACTGCCAGCCCTTTCATCAGTTGTTATGTTATGTAATAATTTATATTTGACCACATCGTTTCTATAGTTGTATAGTATAAATGCCAGTATTAATTAATGCTGATGATTATCCCCAGATCGGACCAGAAACGTTGATAATACCATCACTAACATACTAGAGGGTCGGATAACCTTCATACCGGAACAATCGACTTCGATCAACCGGGGAAGCCCCACACCATCAACTTCGTCCACATCCACCACTTCGTTATCGTCATCGTCGTCGAGCATTCACCAAGTCGCGTCGCTCGGCACCGCACTGATGTTCAATACGGCCGCGTCCACATTTTCGAAATCCGCTCAGGACAGAAGCCGCTCGTTCCAAGAGAGAAAGGAACAATTGATTGCCAACGCACGCCAACGATACATTGAAAAACACAATTTAGATATACCTTGTTGAGAACGTTTCGTTTAGGTTTAGTGCCAAATTCATCATCAAGCTTATCGTTTTTCTCTGGAAGTTTAACTTAGTCATTTTTAATTTCTTTACTTTTATTTTTGGATATTTCATTTTAATCAGGTTTAAAGTTGAAGATGTATATAGTCATTTATTGGACTTGTTGACACTATTTATTTTTGCTGCAATAAATAGAAAATTACAATTTCGTTGTTCTTTTTTGTGCTCCTTATTATTTTACGTCGATTGGTGAATAAGCCATAGCAATAGAGACCGATTCAATACAATTAGAAGGTAAGAATAATTTTGTGTTTGTGGATGATTTACGTCGTAAGGGTACGACGTTTCGCCATTTATCTGGTGGTACACACAGGACATCCTGGAACTGACTAAAGACGCATGTATCCAATATTCGTATCACCATATTAGTCGAGGAAATCAAGCACTAAAAAAGACGCAGCTAAATGGATTGAAATGCGGATTTTTCTGCATTTGATTCAGAAAGTAATTTAGAAATTTTGTGCCGGGATTGTATTTGCGAATTTACATTTCTACAGTCAAAAAATACACTTTTCTGAGTGCACTTTGTGAGGTGAATAGAAAAAACAGACTCGAATTGGTTTTGTGGTCGCTGCATACGAATGTGCTATCAAAAAATCCCCCGAGGACCGCTTGGACCGTCCCCGGGGTATCCGGGGTCATGACGCCCTGGAAAATAATTCTTTAATGCTTGTTAACAGTTCTTGATGTGATATAAAGGTCGTTAATGATAACGACATGCATAAACTCCTGCAATAGCTGATGGTACCCGGAGACCGAATCATCTTCTAGGAATTTGTTAATTTTAAGCTATTGCATATAGCTTTTATCGCGGGCTTTGAGCGTGGCGACCGAATCAAGAAAAAAAACAAAAGACAACTACCGTAACGAAAATCTAAAAAAACAAAAAACAAATACCTTAACGTAATATCCTAAGACCCACCACTCCGCCTACCATGTAGCTCGGCCGAGCTCAAAATTGTCGAAATGTTAACTTTGAACCTTTTAAAAGGTCGTGATAGCCCCAAAGTGGATCGAAAACTGTTTTGAATTGGTTAATTTTCGATAAATCGAATGACGTTCACGTGAGAAGCGCGTAGCTCGCGAGTTAGGAAAGTGCAAATCTTCGGAACATAGAACGTCTTAACGAGGATTTTTCGCATGCGGTTTTCGCTCCATGTCGTTAGTTTATGAACGGGGCCAACTAAATAGCATAGTCTCGGGTCCCAAAATGTCGATTAAATAGGAAAATGTAATTAAAACAGTTTGAGGTATTCTCAGCTGTCAGCTACTAGCATCTGACATGCGACGTACGAAAGGGAATTTTCTAGCTACTTAAATATACCGAAAGCGGGTAAAAGCTAGCGGCCCATAGCCCAAAATACTTTATTACAACTGGCGCCGGCCGCACGGGGTTCGAAACGGCCCCAAATTAACAAAATAGAGGTATAAACTCTAACTTACGCGCAGCGAGCTCCTCGAGGATATGTCAAAATTATTACGTTCGTAGCTAATTACATAAGACGTCTGGCGTTCATGCAATTGTGTTTTTATACAATTCGAACCTTCTAATTTCGATAGGCCACGTGAAAATCCCGGAGCCGGAAGCACTATCGAGATCTGAACGTTAAAACTTTCGTATAAAATTGTGTTTACAAGTCAACTGACACTTGCCACCATAGATAACTCTACTACCGGCTGTATGCTTGTCACAGAATACTCTTCATAGAGATCAAGATGATACTCTTTTTTACTCATAATTCGTGAAGATTTTGAAGGGGTAGTGGATGTTTTTTTGCCCAACTTTTTCCAGTGGCGTAATGCTATGCAATAACTTTACCGCGGCAGTCCCCGAGTGCCACACGTTTCATTTTTTTTCTTCATAATATGTATGCACCTCTCCTTTTTTTACCAATATTTTTCTAAGCGAACTTGAAACGTAGTTTCAAAAAAGTTTGGTATAGATATTTTCACGCCTACAACAAAGATTTTGATTTACATGACTTTTTGAACACGCTCAATAACCAATTTGATTCACTGAAATGCACTGTCGAAATAGAAACAGGTAATCAGCTTCCTTTCCTTGACTTTAACATAATAAAAGATGGAAATCACTTGAATTTGAACATATACAGAAACCACACTCAAAGAAATAGGTATACTCCGGCGGATTCAGCTACACCATTTAAATTTTTTGATATAAAATAGTTGCATTTAATAGTGTTGTTCATAGATTATTGAACGTCCCGTTGAGCCAGCAAAATTACAACAACGAAGTTGAACAACTTCAGCAAATAGCGTTGGACAACGATTTTGACAAATCTTTGATCAATAATTTAATTTCAAAAATAGGAAATTGGAACGGAAACAAGTAACTAATTTTCCACCATACTGACAAGGCGCCAATGAATTCTGAATCCGGAAATATATTCTGTGTTATCTTTCCGAACGATTTCTGGAAGAAAATTTCGTACACACAATCTATCTTCTGAGTAATACCAGAAAAACTGAAAAAAATAATGGATTTTATTTATTTTCCATCATTTAAACTATATTTTTGATAGAACCAACAGGGAATGAATTGTGGCTACTTTTACAATTCCCTTCCCTCACAATAACCCCCTTCTGTGATTTTTGCTAATGTTAGATTTTTTATCTCATATTGAAAGCATTATTTAACTATATGTCAAATTTCAAATCCAAACGTCATGTAGAAGTGGATTTTCTCTTCGGAACAAACAAACTTTCAGCTTTATATGTAGACTGATAAACTGCATCATGATGTGTTTAAAACGATGAAGAATTCGATTGCAACGTTACTTTTAACTTAAAGCGATGTTTAAGCAAGTTTCAGTGTGCCGAGATTGACATTTTGTGGAGCTTTATACTAAGAAATTGATACACATATCACATAAAATCATATTTTATAGGAAGAAATTTATATCAGTAGTATTCGAAGATCTTATAGAATAAGTTCCAACCGTTATCATGAAACCTTAATATTGCCCTAAATCAACTCATTAAAAATGTTACTCCTTCGCCTTCACACATTCATTGAGGTTGGATTTATAATCAACTCAGGTTGGTCTGGAACGAAATAGTTGCTCATTATTGTTCTTCTTTACCTACAAATCGTCTCTTCATCGAACGTTCTATGAAGTTTATTGATAACTAACGTTCCAATAATAGTTCATTCAAAACCAACTAACGATATAAGTAAACAAGGATACCTGATCGAATGTTATTCGCACCCCCATAGGCTATTATCAGCCATAAAACGCCGAAATTCGGATTTTAGTTAGTTGGTTGTTGTATCAGATTGTGAGTTAAATATGGTGACTTCATGTAATCATATTTAGTTTGATTATTTTTCCGGCATTATAAATAACACATCTAGTACCATGATTGTAAGTTATTTTTATGAAAAGTAAATAACTATCTGATATAACCACCGCCTATATGCAACAAAAACAAGTGTCAGTTGGTTTTCAACGAACTATAGTTCAGTAGATACACAGAGTGCTACTAATACAGAAAAATTCAAAGGTTACATAATTATATAAGAATAGACATTTGCTTATTAAAATTTGTTACATATTTCATCATTTAATAAATAGTACAAAGGAATAGAAAATATTCATAATGTTAAATAAAGCTTCTAGCAATATAAATTTCCACCTAAATTTTGTTCCAATTGAGCACGAACGAATTGAGCAATTTTATCAGATAACCCCAAGGTTAGTAAGTCTTTTTCCAAGTCTTCTGACTTTCCGACACCAGCCACATAGCCGTTCAGTCGCGCAGCTACATGAGATGTTTGCAACAATTCTGGTGTGAGTTCCAGCTCCTTAGCCAGCCATCCATGTTGTTGGAGTCGATATTTCTGATGATAACTGAAAAACAACAATACATGTTATAATTTTTAAGGGATAAGTGACGGAAATATACATTATAAATTAGACATAATCACTAAAAATACCTTTCGATTTCCGTTTACTCGGATGATGCCTACAGGTTCTTAGTACTGTTACAGTATTTTTAGTGGATAAAGGTAAATGTTTCTTATTTACAGTGTATATAACTCTTTTATAGTTCAAGAGGTGAAATAAGTTCATATGGAAATATTCGAATCACACCGAAACACTAGTACGAGCTCAATTTTTCGGCTGGGATATCAGCCTTAATATGGAAGAAAAAACTACCTATCCTAGAGTTTTAAAGCGATACGGAAAGTTAATGACGATATTAGCAAGAGAGAAGAACCGCAGAATATTTCCAAATTTCATAAAATCTAAATCATAGGATAATATATTCAGCAAGGTATAAAATAAGAAGGCGTACGCTAAATTGTTAAATTCTCTTCATAAAAATTGTACTTTTAAGAAGCTTACACAAATGTAGCAGAGGTTGAAAAAAATTTATCATTTTTGAAGCCCCCTAGCGCCCAAACTAAGCAACTTTGTATATAGGTAAGTTGAGTTGAATCAACAAATTTTCGGCCAAGGAACTTGTGGTCTTCCGTTGTACATTCCATTTCCGGACACCCGGTATACAAAAAAGAATGCATTAGGCCATAAGTATAACACTAAAAACTAAAAATTTCCCCGCTCTTGCTAAACATTTTGATTATAACCATCAGTTCCATTATAAAAATGTTCAATATTCTATGAAAAGAAACCAAACAGTAGAACCGATGTACAATCATTGAGTCAAATTTATACAAATTTAATTAATTAAACACTTGCAAATGCCTACGAATTTCTTTATTATGATATTTAAAATTGTGTATATGTAGAAAGCTGATATAAATCAGTAATGTTGATACAGCAAATACCTTTTCCATCGTGGTTATACATTTTAAACACTTTTATTCAATATTGTGGGTACTTCAGAGTGAGGGATTTTGTTGCCCGACTATTATACCCGGTTGCCGAGATATTATGTCTTTAACTATAGACAAATTACTGTGTAGTGGTTTTTTAATACATATTCATATATTTTTGGGCTTATTTCTCAAGAATTTACATATCATTCTAGACTTATGTCTAGATATTTGACAATAAAATTAACTCATTAATAAATAGAGAATGTCACAATGGTAAAGAAACAAAACAAACAGAAACTTGATAAATCACCTAAATATATTAGTACTTACTCTTCAGCTGGATAGAATGTTCCTGCAGGTGCTATCTGTGTCGTTAGTTTTCCATTATGTTTTGCAGCTTCTTCTTTTAGTGACGTTTCGGCTATTTGCTTTTGTTCTTCGTTATGATAGAGGATTAGAGACATGTACTGAAACATAACCATACCGTAAGATTCTTTGCCAGCAATATCTGAAGAAGAGTCTACGAATTATAGATTTACCTGCTTTTTCACGGTGTTTGTCAAGCCGTATTCGTGATTGTCCCAAAAGAGTCTCAGTAAACCTTGATAAGTAACTTGATTAGGATCGAAATCTATTTCAATCACTTCCGTGTGGTCGGATCTGGAAATTATTCAATACATAGTAGGTTTAGATTTTCACGTTTATTATTGTGAGTGGGTCGAACATCGATCCCTCCTTCGCGTCACATGATAAATTATGAAAATAAATGAGTTACTAATACTCACATATTACGATATGTAGGATTCAATTTCGTGCCTCCCGAATATCCGACTCGAGTTCTTAATACACCTTTTTGTGCTCCAAACAAGGAATCACATGCCCAGAAACATCCCATACCAAACGTTGCTTTATCGAAAGGTGTGGTGACTTCGTGTTTGATAGTCGGCATAGTGACTGAAAGTAAATTTAACAATTTGAGGAAGATGCTATCATTTCTTAAAATAGTTTATGAAATTTTAATTTTCGTATGATCATTTCCCCGCGACTGTATTTTTCAGTAACAAATTGTCGTCAATGAATTCTTCCATGAATGATGGAACAACGTTTATGTAGATCAAGAATAGTAATGGGCCTAGGACTGAACCTTGAGGTACCCCTATATCAACAAGTTCAAGTTCAGACCAATTTTCATTCATATTAACGGCTTGGTATCTGTTGGTAAGGTGTGAGCGAAACATAGCTAAGCTAACGTCATCAAAATGATATTTTTCCAACTTTTCAATAATGATAGAATGTGGAACGTAATCAAAAGCCTTTGACAAATCTAGAAAATGTGTCGCTAAGTTCGCTTTCGATTCAAATGAAAGAGTCACACTTTCTACAAGTTCAATAATGGCCTCTATCGTACTTTGGTTCTTTCTAAAACCGGTGCTGTTCTCAAAACCATTTGTTAACTTCAAAATACCCCGAAATATGATTTGATATAATTTTCTCAGGTGTAAGTGATACCGGTCTGAAGTTATCTATTATAAGTTCACTTTTTTTGAATATGAGTATGGTTTTCACAAGCTTCAAGCAGTCAGGAAAAATTCCATTTCTCAGACATGGATGTATAAGATTTGTGAGAGGATATATCAAGGTTTTAATATTTTACTCTTGAAAGGAGTAACTCCTGAAAAGCATCGTTTATGTGGTGTGAGATCGAGACAAAGAATTAATTGAATTGATTTGAACTAATATTGCTTTTTACTGCTTTATCTTCCAACAGTTTATTGTTGATGATGTTCCACATAGTTTTACTTGGATTAGAAGAACTTTTAATGATTTTTACATTTGACATCAGTGTGGCATTTTTAAAATCTTGTTTATATTCACAACGGAACCTATTTCTCACTTTCTTGATAGCGCTCAATGTATAGTAGCCTTAGTAGCTAAAGGAACGGCTCTAAAAAAATCAGTAGATAATTGAGGCTGCATTCGATAACATGTTTTTCAATGCAATGATCAATCGCATGGAGGCACTATTTGCTGGTGGATAAAAGATATGCCTTTCCGTAGCCACAATATTATGATGACTATACTTTTGTCCTATGAAATCCTTATATATAATAAACCCCTTCCCGGTTATTCTGAAAGAGAATCATATTTTCGGACCAACAGTTGCAGATGACAATTATTCTGATACTAGGCAAATTTGAGCGACAATATCTTGACGCGAGAGATGCTAAACACACAAAGCTTAAGTTTCCAGACAAGAAACCGAATAAACAAAGCAAATGTTTGCAATTCCAAGTAAAAAAGAAATCATGGAAGATAATAAAACTCTGCACGCTGTCTAGCTAGCAAAAGTTCTATGAACTAGCATGGCGTGGTGGGTTTTCGAAAATCTTAATATTATTCCCAATTCATTCACTGTTGTGATATTACAATTACAATTACAATTAAAACATATAGGGACTACTCAAAATGATTCGCCGGTTGCACGCGCTACGTACTCTTGGTTGGTAGCCGAAAACTAGATAGAATCAGACAGTTAGTTCACCTAAAAATATAACTACATTAGGAGTGAAGCAGCAAGAATGGAAGCTTATATATAACGCAGACTGACTGCAATTGAAAACGACAAAATAAATAATTTTAGCGCTTCATATTCAAACATTTGGTAAACCAGCACAGGAAGTGGATTACATATTCCCAAACGCTTTAATCCCAAATTATCGAACTACCGACTGGACCAAGGAGCATGGCTAGAAATCAGTTCGACACAGGAGCAAGCAAATTCAGTATATCCTTGGAAACATATTCCAGATAGAAATCTATGCCACTTTTTGTCATTTAACGATTAAGCACATAGAATATAGGAAATTACCTACCTATCTTCCTGAAGAAACCCGAGATACTTTGATTTAGAAACATCCAACAATAAAAAGGTTTGCAAATGGTACAGTTTTCAATTGTAGAATGCGTACATAAAATTTGAATGCGAGACTAGTATTATGATATTGATCCTTGGCCTCAATATTTACGTGTTTCGCTGTTAGAGATAGGAACGGACCGATACGATACTGTTTGTTTATTTTGAGCGATTAATAAATAAACCAGTGTTTAATTCGTCTTCAAATTTATTTTGCAAATATGTGCTACCAGTAGTTGCTATTGGTGATTTGGCGATGGTGTTCTATGACCTACCTTAACCATTAAAATATTATTCAAACAATGATACAAACACACTTGTATCTTCATTAAAATCCGGTAAAGAAAACCTAAATAGTATGTAAAATTAAACATTATATGGCATTTTCTGTAATTGCTGTGAATAGTTCAAACCATCATAGATCATTCAAATAAAATTACAGGTACTGATAAAATTAAATATCTTGGTATTGGCATCCTCATATTGAATAACTGACTAACAAGATCAGAATATTAATTCAAACATTTTCTATGTTCAAAAATTTCTTGAAACTCTTAGTCTTAACTAAGATCTATAAATCATTTTTGTAGTCACTTTTGAGTTGTATAGCGAGATCTTTATAAAAATGAATTTATTGAATGTAATACAGAACGTTTATTGAGAATTATTTTGAATAAAAATTAATTATTCCTAACCACATTTATCATATCGCTCTGTATTTATTTACATAAAAAAATATAATCTACTTCAGCAGCAATAATCAGCCAAATGAAACAAGGAAGTAAGTAAGCATCTAAAAATCCCAACTAGTTACAAAAATATAAATCTTAAATTCATTGATTATTTAGAACTATCAGTAATTTAAGGAAAATTAAAGTATAATGTTATTAGTAAATAGATTTATCCTACTTCTAAATAGTACCATAACCTACTAATAAATATGTGAATCTAATTTGAAGCGGCTCGTGCTCATCTCTATATTAATTTTGAAATTACGTAATTGTTGGCCCACAAACGAACACATTATGCGACCTTGCCAAGTTCATAGCAATTTTGTTATTTCGTGATACGTTGTCAATATTTTATTTAGGCTACAATCAAAACCATCTTCATGAGCTTCCTTGTTCATTTGTAAACAGGGAAGAAAATTTATATTTACCTGATAATTCTAGCCAGGTTGGGTTGTATTGATTACCAAAAGTCAAGGCCAAAATACAAAATAAAGAAATCCACTGACTCTAAGGGTTTTTTGAATTAATCATAAATTATATATAAATTCTCGGGAAATAGGTCACACTAACACATTAGCTTATTATTTTCGTCTTTACGTACGTTTCGGTCTCACGACCATTATCAGAAGATGTATTATATCTAAAATAGGATTTCTCAAAACTAATTGTATGAGCACAAAGCGTCCTTATCGCACCAATTTCAAAGAATAAACAAAATCTATAATAGAACGTCATACATAAATAACATAAACAGATAATTTACCATACATTCCGGAGACCTCAGAGAAAATTAAGAAATGTTTAAAAAAGTATGATATAAATGTAGCGCATAAACCTACTAACTGTGTTGGGAAATATTTTTCAAATCTAAAACCTTTAATACCTGAAGATAAACAAACCCACACAGTTTGGAAATTAAATTGTTTCGATTGCGATGGGACTTATACAGGAATCTCTAAACAATATTTACAGAGAAGAATGTATGGCCATAAGAATAGTAAAAGAAACAAAAGCTTAGAAAATTCCACCGCCCTTGCAAAACACTACTTTGATTATAACGATCAATTCGATTACAAAAATTTTAATATTTTAACTAAGGAAACCAATTATTATAAAAGATATTATGGAGATGATTCACATAAGACGTGACTCTAAATCTGTAAATCATATAGGACGGATATTCTGTCATTAACTCAGATTAATACTAATTTAATTAACTAAAGCCCTTGCGAATTCTTACATGCATATATTTTAGGTAGAATGCTCAAAAAGTAATATTTCTAATAAAGTAATTCACATTTCATGGGAAATACCCGAAATACCGGATTAGGGAAACAGAAGAAACCATTTCATAACATGCATCATATATTTTGACATACCTATATCAAACTATTTGAATCATGATGCTGGAAATGAAATCATTTGCATCCTGTGGTATTGTATATTTTTATATTTACATATTCATTTGCCTTATAGAAATATTAATTATCCCGAATATAGAAATATATTCTAGTATGATTATCAAAATATTTGGGGAATTCCAAATATTTGTACATCTGTTTTGACATCATCAGTCTATCTAAAATTGAAATAAAAAGCTGATGTTTTGTCTCTCAAAAGTCATTTTGATAATAAATGCAGCTGGCAAAATTGAGATATATGTTTGAATTACATTACCTAATTAAAATGTTTTAATTTTCAATAAGAATGGGTTCATGCGAAAAAGTCACTTCGGTACCGCTGGTCTTTCCCAGTAACTGCTTCATAACAAAGCAAATAATATCCCAAAAAAAGTCAGGAGTGTAATACTTTTAAAATAGAACTATAGGTCGATTCCTTGAATGATTTCTAATTTTCTGATTAGTTATTTCTCAAAAAACGTTGAAAGACCAACATTAAAATCTTTAGGATAAAATTCAAATAATTTGAAAATATCAACATTTCACGTAGAAGAGAATATAAACCATATATTGCAATGACACTTACCATTTGGTGTGACTTCATACTTATTTTTACAGGACAGTGTCCACTTAGGCTTTTTCCAGATAGGCATTATCACCTATCAGTAAGTCGTTGTATATAATTTTGAAACAGAATTATTATATTGAGGTTATGAAGGTGGTGTAATGTAGTGCGAGTTTTCTCAGAACTGAGGAAAGGAAATATCGCTGTCCTAATCAGAAAACCAGAACCTTTATCACCTGACCGGAAATATTATTCAAAGAGAATGTCATAAGAGATTTTAAGAGACACACAATTATTTACATGTACGCGTTAAATTCAAAATTTCCATATGTAATACAAATTATCTATAAGCATCAGATTTAAAGGAAATTGTGCCTTTATTTTGTGTTGTGATATACCATCTTAAACAAATGAAAACACAATTTCTTTGATAAAATGTCACCAAGCTTAATAAATTATTATTCATTGCACTTCAACAGTTCATTTAGAGAAACTGTTATAAACATTTGAATAAAATATATTAGTGATACCTACATATCGGTTACTGTAATTTTTATTTATTCAAATTCAAGATGTTTGTTTGCTCTGCCTTTCTGGTAAGAAAGACATGGTGAGAATATGGGAATTGGAATCAATTAAGCAATGGTTTCATATAATGAAGGGGAACTTTACTGTAATTTTCAAATTTGTATCGTAGATCGTAGATGTCGTAGATTCAAATTCATATTTTAAACCTTTACAAAATTGGTCTTTATTTCTACGTAGATAAGGATCACAATATATTACCATAAAATATAGGTTCATCGATTCATACGTAACTCAAGTAGATATTTATTTAAGAACTTTTGATTAGTTTAATCTTAAAAGCTGCATAATTTGCTCTTATTTTGTCATAAAAATTGTTAAGTTTTACGTTATAATTTATATTTAATTACAATTTTGGAAAAATAATTAAGCAAATCAATCACAGCACAATTTCATCTGTTCCAAGGGCATTGAATTACATTACAATTTCTTAAATATTTGTTATAAGAGAGAAATTAAATAAAACTTATGAAGGAAAAAATGAGCATATTCTAACTCTTCTTTCCCAGTGCGATAAAGGTCAATATGTGGGCTTTCAAGTACTCCTGAAATAGATACATATGATTTGGCAATAGACATATTTCATGAAATTGTCCAGTGGCTTACTACAGGAGGGATACTTTTCCTTTCTTACCACTACACCACTGGATAGTTTTCAATAATTCCTGTTCAATTTTACAGCGTATTCCTGCAACATTTTGATTACAACAGCCGTCTTTTCAATAATTGGAATTTAAAGCTTAGAAAAAATCTGAACTAGCCACCTATAAAAGTAAAATGGCAATTATTAAGTAACAAAAAGTTGCTTTATCAAAACATATCAAGTATAATGTGTATCATATCTATACTGTCAAACAATAGGTATCTATTTTAGGAGTACTTGAACACAATTTGGTGAAAATCGCTAGAACGGTCAGAGAATTATTACGATAAAAAAATGTTTAAGCCGAACTTTCCCAACTAAAATTTTTCCGTTTGTAACTCTTCGATTACAGAAAAACATATTTCAGCTAAACCTAAAACTTGAAGAATCTTATTACTTTATCGATGTTCCGAGAGATTCATTATATTCTTTTATAGTCTATCCCTGACGTAAAATTCAACTAGTTTTTGGAAATAATTGTCGCTAAGAACGATGCAATTACAAATGCTTTTTTATCAGCTGAAGAAATCCTGTAATTTAAGAAGTAAATCATAACAATTTACATGGAATTTTGACTTATCTTATCGTGAAAACAATTCGATCTATTACAATAAATTACAAAAAATATATGTGAACGTGTTTTATATTATTCTTATGAAGTTTTGTTATGAAATTTTATCAATAGATAGTAATGATGATGCTCAATGTAATATTAAATGAGTCACTTAGATTATAATAAGCTGTCCTAACACAATAACTATGGATAATTCTCAAACTTTAAACAACTACATCCCTGATGAGTTATGATTAATACCACGACGGATATGGAATTATAGAAAATATTCAAATTTGTTTTGTATGGTAGGACAAATTAGTAGCACCCGTATGAATTAAATCACTCATTCACATATCGAAGTAATAAATTTACCAATTATCTGTTCATCTGCCACTTTTCCATAGGGAAAAAAGCAAAATAGGTACCTACCAGAATTGTTTTTAGTAGTAGTGCGAAATAATTCTTCACCGCACGACCGCACGATATTAAGTGATTAATCACGTTGTTTGTTGTCTGGCCGTGATTATCCATATATCAAGTTTATAATGTGCCAATATATATCTCGCATTATTATGATAAGCACGAAGCAGTCATACTGGTTTCCTATAAAAACAATGGTTATAACGTGTTATAACGAAGTTTCATTAGATCTGCGGAGTCGCCTATGCCCGAGATTTTTCCATAACTACCCCTTATGAAATTTTGCAAAATCGAGAAGTCTTAAAAAATTTAGGTAACCGTTGAATCTTGTTCTGTAAGATATCAAAAGGATGTTCTCATAATATTTAAGCTATTGCATATAGCTTTTATCGCGGGCTCTGAGCGCGGCGACAATCAAGAAATTCCGTAACGAAAAATAATGTAAGACCTAAACACCTAACATGTGTCAAATTAATTAATTAATTTGAAGTTTCTAAAAGTAAGAAATTTTGCTATTTTATACGAATGTTATAACACTCTAGCGCTTTAGACTCCGGGATTTTCACGTGGCCTATCGAAATTAGAAGGTTCGAATTATCTAAAAACATAATTGCATGAACTCCAGACGTCCTATGTAATTAGCTACGAACGAAATCATTTTGACATATGCCTCTAGGAGCTCGCTATGCGTCAGTTAGAGTTTATACGTTAGACGCGCGTAGCAGAGACCTGAGAGTACCTGTTTCTATTAAGCTATTGCATATATTGCATATAGCTTTTATCGCGGGCTTTGATCGCGGCGACCGAATCAAGAAATTCCGTAACGAAAAATAACAGGAACTCGTTTATGTTGCGCTCTCTCGGGTGACTAATATTGAAAAATTGTATATCACGACAAAAAACAATAATTCTACATTCAAGTTTTATAATGATCGAAGGCAAGCAGCATCGACTGCATCTTTGTTGCAAGAATTCAAAAGACTGCCTTTAAATAGTGTTCAGACGACAGCTCAAAGTGTCTTAGATTTCCTTAGTAATAGAAATGGCATT
The DNA here is from genome assembly GCA_958510875.1 of Endomychus coccineus. Lineage (NCBI taxonomy): Eukaryota > Metazoa > Arthropoda > Insecta > Coleoptera > Endomychidae > Endomychus > Endomychus coccineus. Next base: position 304,278,750 of record OY294067.1, on the reverse strand, counting down.
TCAATAATGACTTTCAATTGCCAAAGTCTAAATAGTCACAAATACGATTTACAAGATTCAGTTACGAGACAAACAAATGTGTTACTTCTTACGAATCTTGCATGGCGCATGATAATCCGATTGAAATACCTGATTTCAATTGTATTGTTCAATTCAAACGAGATACTGTTCCAAAAGGTGGGGTAGCTATTTACCAAAATAATAATAATGTAACTAATATTATGACTCCGAATATTGAAATGAATATTGCACACGTTAGCGATGTTAATGTTAGGCGCTCATTTTTTGGAGATATTTGTGCGTGCTTATGCAAACTTAGAAATGGCCTGCACATAGTCATGGTAGCAATTTACATTTCTCCGAATCCAAAATTGGACGAGGTAGAGCATTTTATTCATCGCAATTTACTGGAGTACACTGAAGAAGGGTCGAAAATACTTGGTACAAATGGTATTAAATTTCCCCTTATCTTGGCTGGCGATTTCAACATCAACTTCGCTGATAAAAATCAGAGCGGTTGACAACTTTTCTTTCAGAAAAATTGAATTTGAAAATGAATAATGATCCACAAGAATCCACAACTAAATATGGGGCCACCATTGACGCGGTATTTTCCAGATATTTAGAGGATATCAAGTCTCAAACTTATGTCTCTTATTTCAGTTACCATAAACCTATAGTTTCAATGATAACAAATTCCTGAATAACCTACATGTATTGTAAGATAATTAAAATATTTTAAACGATATTAACTTTATTCAATAAAAGAAAAAAATTTGTTTTCTTATCGGTCACCAAGCTCAAAAAGTGTAACTTGAATTAATATCAAAGAAAAAACTTTAATTAATATCAAAGAAAAAAAAATACTGCATAAATTAAAAATAAATAAATAATTATAATTGCATAAGTTGAGAAAAAATGCTATGCAATAGCTTCACCGCGGCAGTCCCCGAGTGCCACACGTTTTTTATGTATAAGTTCTTCAAAAAATTATTTTATTATGGTTAGTGTGTATCTGATAAGCCGAATTCTGAGTCTCCAGACACTGTAACGTTACACGAATTTCTCACCATCGAAAACAGGTTATAACCAAGTTTCATTAGAATCTATGAAATCGACCAAAACCGAGAATTTTCCATACCTACCTACCCCTTATGAAATTTTGCATAATCGAGAAGTCTTAAAAATGTAGGTAATCGTTGAATATTGTTCTGTACGGCATCAAAAGGATGTTCTTGTAATTTTTTATGTATAAGTCCTTCAAAAAATGATTTTATTATGGTTAGTGTGTATCTGATGAGCCGAATTCTGCGTCTTCAGACACTGTAACGTGGTTAATCATCATGTAATGTTGAAAGTTGAAACTAATGCTAGAATAGAATTTCTCATCATCAAAAACAGGTCGATGGAGTCGACCAAAATCGAAATTTTTCCAACGATGAAACAAACGCCTATTTTGAAGGATTACCGAAATCGTATTATTTGGAAGGGATCGGAAAAGCAGAAAAACGTTGAACGAAGTATATCACACTATAAGGAGATTATGTTGAAAAGTAAGGCCAGTCACCGAGCACTGCTGACATAAGTGAAAACTGACATTATGAAGTGACCAATTTATTTTGGGAATGTCATCCAAATTAGTATGATTTCACCAGTATCATCTCTTTCTACATGACACAATTTTCCGACAGTACCATCGGACAATTCGTCCCCAACATCTATGTTATTAGTTATCATGTATGGTCGGTTAAGAACTAAAATTAACTCGTATGATAATCCACCCGTATCATCGGTTCTCATTTTATGCAACTTCTGCCTCACGAAATTTTGTTGCTCAGCATTATGATAACCAACGAAAACATCCGATGCCACAGATACTATTGTCTACGGAGTTTTTTAGTATGGAATTGTTGTACTCGTTGTAGCATCCGAAATTACAATTTTATTATTTTTAGATGAAAATTAATATAATTAGCTCTTCTTTAGTTTTCACAACCGTCAGCATTTCAATCGACAATTATGTAAATTTTTATATTTAATAACAAAAAACGTATAATGGGCGGTACAATCCCTGTAAAGAGTATGAATGTTGCCCGATAGTCATTATAATAAATACACATTATTTTCTTTTCAAAACATATTATTTATTGTTATTTACATCGATGTTAATGAAAGTAATGTTAAACAGCATTGGTCCGAATTGAAGATGTCTATGGATGGTGGCCAAAGGAAACATCTTCAATTCGGACCAATGAACAAATAATCTAAAAAGAAACGCAAAATGTAAACATATTTCCGTCAAATGTCAGTATGATCGTAAATTATACCATAAATAATTATTTGAAATAAAATTTTCGTATTAGTAGTATTAAAAAAAACATCAAGACGATACTTACTATTATATTTGATGCTGTGATCCAACATTAGAACAATGAAAATAATAAACTAGATATAACACGTCATCAATGTGTAGTATACATGCAAAAGTTCTCACTTATACACATCACTAATGTTATATTCTTATGACAAGAATTATATTCGCAATATTTAAAACCTTACACGTAGATACGATACTAAGTACACAATGTACAAATAATAAATTCAATAAAAATATAACTTTTGTCTGCACGAGGACCGAGGATTGAGCAAATGAATAACGTCGAGTATCCGACTCAGATATGCACACGTGTATAAGCATATAGAGAGACTGCCTGACGCCTGACCAAGTAGTTGCGCTGGCGGCAGTATACATAATACCTAATATATTGTTATGATTTCATTTCCTAAACAATAAAAATGATAAAAATTAGAACTTACCGAACATTGAAAATCAGAAAAGATTAATAAAAAGATATTATATGGAATTAAAAACAATATTAAAAGTTAAATAATAGTTAGTATAATACAATAAACAATGTAAAACATAATAAACAACAATGTAATTAAAATAGAAGTGTAAAACAAGAACTTCAGTGAAAGTGAATAAACGTACAGTGTTACGAAGGCAGAAATCAGGTTAAAATGATTACAAAAACTATCATGAGATAGCACAAACTATTGAAAAATGTTATAGATATAAGTTAGGATTAGTAAATTTGAGTAATATAATGTTAAAGAAATGTTATTGATATATTATATTATGTATTAGTTCTTAAGAATGAAAACTGTCAAATTTATAATAATTATTGGAATAATCATATTAATAATAACCTAATCATAGGTTATCTTATACCAAAGTGTGTGGAAAAATGTAGGCAATATGAATTTAAGAAGAAGGAATCATCATCATTTAAAATAAGTTGAAAATCTCCAATAATTCAAAATTTATAGAATACTAAATTCTGATTGGTCGAGGCGATTTTATAAACGTCAGACTAGTAACAATGTAATACTTCTGTCAGTTTGCAACAATCATCAAAGCATTCTTGATAGGTAAACTAAGCACCTCATTGGTTATTTTTGAAAATACTTGGCGTCCTTTTTGAAGGCCTATAAAAGGCATCTGAAGACAAGCCAAGTTAGTTAGCCATCAACATCTGAAGAGTCAAGGTACTCAAGCAACTCTTAAAGTTTCCATAACCTTAGATTATTGGATAAACATCGGTGAACCCAAGTGTTCCAGTAGCTTCGTAAGGTTGAAAGTAACCGAAGCAAATAAATAATTTCTACAAGTCAAGTAGTGTTCCAAGTCTCCGAACAAAGTTTAAAAGTTACAATAACCTACAATTCATAAGTAACATCGAACGATAGCCAGCCTTCGATAAAGTTCCAATCCATCATTGAAGAGTTTTATATCTTTAATAAAAGAATAAAACTAAATTAACAATTATCAACAGTTCCTGATTCCTAAAGAAGTAACCATAGTTTACCTGTGTTTATTGTGAATAGCAGAGAAATTGTGTACCTACGGTTGAAGTGAATTATCAAATTAATAAGAGGATCAAGCCAAGTGAACATTGCCTACATTTTAAAACATATTCTTGGATATAAACTAAACGTAAGTTTATTTATTATTTCTCCATTGTATTATTATCTGTCTGTAAATCTGAAAGAAAGATTGTAGATTATAACTTTGTAAACAAAGATAAATAGTAAATAATTTTGAGGTTAGATCATAGATCTATTTGAACATAACATTGTAAAAATTGATACACGAGATAAATTAGAGTCATAGAAATTTAAATATTAAAAGTTTTAACATTCAAAGAACATTGTGTTCAATTCCATATATAATTCCATAGATATAAAATAAAAAGGTAAAAGTTCATTATTCAAATCAAACAATCATTAATAAGATTCAAAATACAATAAGAAAGCTAGCCGGTAGAATTAATAATAATTCATAATTAAATAATAAACTCATAAGAGTTTAGTTAATAATATATAGCTACAGCGTGACTGTACGTGACGGACTCATGGTTTGAAATCTGAAATCTGAAATAGCTCAACGCGCCTAAAGAAGTTTTCACTTCAATAAGCTTTGACCAAATAAATCATTTCTTGTTTCATTTTTCAGGGACTTTTCAACTTGCCCTCGTATCGTACACAAATGACTTACCAACTGTTCAATTGAAAGATTAATTCAACTTGCAGATGATAATTTAGTTGCTATATCTGATGAAAATGTGAATTTGCTAAAACTACAACTCAATGATGATAAAATTAGAATAATGATTCTAATTGAAAGAAATAGTACTTACCCATAATGAAAAAGATAAAACCAAATTTCTAGGTATTGGCATTGATGATGAATCGGGAAATTTCCCACGAGTTGGCATCGCTGCCCGCAGTGGCAGATTATTTTGAGATTTTGTCGTTACATAGCTCGCGATTTTACCAAAACCGCACATTTGTCATTTACGGCAAAAGAAGGTAACTATAAAATGTGTATTGATAGTACTACCTAAAAATGTTAGATGGCGTTTTAGTTTTATTGCATTACGATGTTTCTCTTGAATTGAAGGCTATATATAGATATTCCACCAACTTTTACAGACAGCATCATATTTCTGAGACTCGCGATCGCTTGTATTGAGATTTTAGGTTGGATTTCTATTGTTTCGGTACATTCGTCGGTAAAAATAAGAACACGACTTAGAATTTTGATTTATTCGTAGAATACAAACCGTCAAATCCAAGTTCCGCTAATTCAGACCTACCTGTCCACCTTGATATTGTACATAGTTCGCCCTGTTTTACCAATGTAACACTTAATTCTTGGATGAATAAAAACACCTTAATAATCGTAAAGATTATATTAAAAACAAACATATGGTACAATATAATAAAACTTACATAATTACTTAACTAGTAAGTATTGATTATTAAAAATATGAAATATTTCTATGTGAAACAATCGAAACCTATTGTTGATCAGTACTTTCCACAATCAACATTATTGATTGTTGGGAACCCGTTTCATTTGTAACTCCTCTAACACATTCTACTTGATGAGATGCCCAATCTTTCCTTTGACAGAAAGTGGAACAATATGGTGTCCGCCTACATAGCGAACATTCTGCTAATGCTTCTCTATTACAGTTCGCACACTGAAAACAAGAAATAATTGTAAATATAACAAAGCTTTTAGTCTGCGAAACTTGCCGGGGCAATTTTTTTCCGTTTGTACATCGTATTTGAACCGGCATTGAGAGATTAAAATACTATTAAAGTGTTTTTTATGAATCTTTTCAATTTTTAGGGTTGTTTTTCAACGAAAATGCCAAAAAACTGTTTTTGACCCCAAAAATCGACATTTTATAATAAATAAACGTCCAAAAAGTCATTTCCGATCGAAAATTGGCCGCTGAATCCGAAAATCGTGTTAAGTTTCCTCCCATAATCCTTACATAACACATCATTTTCTACTCATTGGCTGATTTTCGGCAAAATTCTTTTTTTTTTACGGCGTCATGTCGGTGTGAGCAGCCACTTGCATAATTTTTTTTTTGCGAAATCTGCGTGTTTTTACCTCAGCTTTACGATCAAATAAGAATTCTTGTGACTAAATAGGTTTTAGAGGTCGACAAATTGAAAAAACTAAAAAAAACGACAAAAAACCGATATTACTGCACAAAAATCTGCCGTCAGGTTGCTGACAAGTCTTTTCTTGGGACATATGACCTAGGAATCGGAGTCAGCGGGAAATTTTACGATAAGAAAACAGTTCCCGAACGTCATCCAACATCTTTTACACTCCAGTATAGCATTAATTGTAGGCCAAAAAACCAGGTAAACGTAATTTTCTTCCAGTTTTTGACCTTTTTCGATCTCAAAATTGCAAAATTTAGAATCGTAAGTAGGATATTTGGATTCCTTGGACAATTTTCGATCGAAAACATGCTATTACATTATTTTTTCAAATAGTTTGGTGCTTGGGAATAGCAGTTTGAAAAAAACTTTTTCGTAGCTGCAGATCTAGAGACTTCGTTTTTTTTTGTAATTTTTGAAGTTTGTTTCTTGAAACTTTAAATCGACTAAAATCGTGATCAAAATTCACTGATTTTGATGTAAAATTTCCCAAGCAATCCGATTCTGACAATTTTTCAATCCCACATGATGACCCAGAGCCACAAAATTCAACAAAGCGCAAAAATAAGGAGGCAAAACAACAAAACCGAATATAAATTAGCGTAATTTAGTCATTTTGTGGCTCTGGGTCAACATGTAGGATTGAAAAATTGTCAAATTGGCTTGGGAAATTGTACATCAAAATCAGTCATTTTGATCACGATTTTGTCGGTTCAAAGTTTTAAGAAACAAACTTCAAACATTAGAAAAAACGAAATCTCTAGATTTGCAGCTACCAAAGAGCTTTTTTTCAAACAGCTTTTCCAAAGCACCAAAATATTTAAAAAAATAATGTGATAGCATGTTTTCGATCGAAAATTGTCCAAGTAATCCAAATATCCTACTTACGATTCTAAATTCTGCAATTTTGAGATCGAAAAAGGTCAAAAACTGGAAAAAAATTACGTTTACCTGGTTTGGGGCGTAAAATAAATGCTATACTGGAGTGTAAAAGATATAGGATAACGTTCGGGAACTGTTTATAGTCAAATTTCCCGCTAAATCCGATTCCGGGGTCATATGTCCCAAAAAAATACTTGTCAGCGACCTGACGACAGATTTTTCTGCAGTAATGTCGATTTTTTTTTCGTTTGTTCGATTTTTCGACCTCTAAAATCCATTTAGTGAAAAGAATTCTCATTTTATCATAAAGCTGAGGTAAGAACACGTAGATTTCGCAAAAAAAAATTGGCTGCTCACACCGATATGACGCCGTCAAAAAAAAAGGTATTTTGCCAAAAATCAGCCAATGGATAGAAAATGATGCGTTATGTAAGAAAACTGGCACTATTTTAGGATTCAAAGGCCAATTTCCAATCGGAAATGACTTCTTGGACGTTTATTTATTATAAAATGTCGATTTCTGGGGTAAAAACAGTTTTCTGACATTTTCGTTGAAAAACAAACCAAAAAATTGGAAAAATCTATAAAAAACTTTTTAAAAGGAATCTTAATCTGTAAATGCCTGTAAACGAGTTCAAATACGATGTAGAAACGGAAAAAAATTGCCCGGGCAAGTTTCGCAGCCCCCTTGCTTGGCCGTCTCCTTTAATTTAGAATTGCTCATATTTGAATCTTATATTCAACAAAAATAATGGATTAATAAAATGGCAATAATCAACAGTTTCAAGTAACTAAGTGAGGAACATTCATGTAGAATATCTACCGTTCTGACAGAAATAAATCAAGAATAAAATGAAATAGTTCTCCGAGAATCCACCTCTTCAAATATGTTGGCATACTCAGCATTTATCAAGCAATGCATCGTTGACTAGAGAAAAAAGTGGTGTTTAGGACAGAGGATAGAGGATGTACTATACAAAAATTAGTAAATTTGGCTATTAAAAAATATAAAGTACCTTTTTTTGATTTTCGTTGTCGAGTGCAGGTTGAAGGGTAGAATCTGAAGCATTATCAGGTTGCAAAACGGCTACTTGGGCTTCTACTCGAGCCGCAAGAATAGCCGATTCTTTTTCTCTTTGGAATTTTTCGTTCTGTCTACTGATGTTCTCTCTCAAATCTTCCAGACCCCTTCGAAACTCGTTAGAAAGTCGATGTATCTGACCTGCAACGTCTTCCAATTTTTTTAACGATAAAATGGGATCTAGAATGCTCACTGTGTCCATTAATTGATAATCTGTCGAATCTAAGCCTTCCGCTAAGTTTTGCCATGCTTCTTCTTTCGTTTGCTGTATATCTGAGTCACCGTTCTGATCTCTCAATTTACTGAGAACGTCATGATCCTTCTTTCGTTTTCTCTTGTATGGAGTGAACAATCGGACGGGACCAGTAGCAGTTTCATCGTCACAACAAGCTGCACAAGTACAACTTGTTGCATGTGGGAGTATGATTCCTATGAATAATAACACACTTAATCATTGAATGATGGAAGTGATCTCAGTTTAATATTACAATACTAATGAAATACACTCAAATTCAGTTTTATATCGAAAATAAAATAAACAAAACAAGTGGAGACCATTCTCAAACAATCACTGTGCTAAATTGTCAAATAAACTATTACCTATCTACTCAAGTCCAGTTGTGTTGTCAACAAAACAGGGTTATTTGAAAAACTCACCTTCATCAATAAGGGTTTGGAGACTTCGTCCTCCGAACCTTATACTTCTTTTCCAGTCTTTACTGGAAGCTCTTCCACACAGCGCCTCGAATTCACTAGGAGTGTACCATGTATTTCCTGATTTAATACAGCGCCCCCTACCACCTGAACCAAATCGATTTTTATGTAGTTCTGCGGAAGTATTTTTACATCTAACAGGTAGAATAGGCAAATTAGCTGCTTCACTCCAGGAGCCGATGTTAGGTAAACTGGAAGAATTACTTCCCGTAACGTCTTCTTGCTGGATAACTATTGTTTTGAGTTCCCCACTTGTAGGATCTGTCGCTATGTAGCCGTTGTTGTCGACACATAACATGGGCTTGAAATGGGATAATTGCTCTTGGGTAATGACGTTAAAAGAGCTGGTAATGAGGGAACCGACGGGTAACGTAACAGGAACACCCCCATGACGTACGGATAACGCCGTTTGCACCCTCTCATTTTTTGGGACAACAACATCATCACCAGTATCTCCGCCATCGTGCTCGCTCGCCAGTTGTTCGGCTTCGGAAATGTCCGGTAGGACGACACCCTCCGAATTTGAGTTGTCCATTATTGCCAAAAACACGCGGAATTTCGCGATTCACTAACTATTTGGTCTTGTACAATTTGGAAATTTTGTAAAACCGTTGATTTTACGAACGCTACGTATTAGCACTCACACCGGATGGCGATTTGTTGATTCTGGTAATGTCCGATTGTTGGGGCAAGGTTCCTGCTAAGGCGCAAGACTGGCGCGAAATTCAAATGCTTCGTGGCAGGGAAAAACAAAACATATTTTTCCCTCGCAAGCGCCTTTTCTGTTCTAGAAGGTTTAGACTATAATAGATTAGACACACATTTCATAATTCACAAGGCAGAACATAAAATAATTGTGAACAATAAATAAAATTACAATAATTTATATTTATTAGATTTAGGAATTGATTACAGTATGGAATACTTATTATAGATACACGATTTGCGACTGAAATCGAGTATGTTTATTCCGTAGACGAGAATAAGATTGAGGACATCAAAATTTTGCACTAGCAGCGTTACACATAATAATAATAATAAATTCTATCGTTTCACCCTTTACGATGTAATATGAAATTAAGCATATGTTGATATTACTTAGTTACTCGAGTTTCTGCTTCAGTAATAATACGCTGAAACTTGAGGAACGGATAATTATAAATAAAAGTGATTAACATGGTAATGTTCAATTTTTCAATATGGATAATAATTAATTTATTAGGATTTATACTACATGTTTTTACCTTGTCAGAGAGATAATATTGATACATACACATACACAGATCGCAATAAACACATGAAGTGTTATGGTTTGCAATCATCCAATTTTAAATAGAAAATTTAATTTATGCTTTAATGATGGATTCATTTACCTTTTCATCAGTATATAACTTAAGTTTTCAAGTGGGATAGGAATGATCTCAAATCTAATTCAGGAGTGATATTAATTTGACTTTAAAGTCTTTAAACTCAACATTTCGCAGCTGCATATATACAGTCACGAGTACCAACCGTTTTATTTCTTTTTGGTACCTTTACCAAACAACTGAAACAACCTGTCTGCTATATTTCTAGTTTGTTTTAGGTGGGATACAGTTGGTAGTGCATAATAATTTATTGTATGAATTTTTTGTCACGTTTATCAAAAAATTTTATAATTTCCATAAATCCACCAATTTGTATACTCCTCTTGTTCTTGTTGGGAACATTATGTTTTCATTAATACTTCCAAATGGTTAAAACTGTTTGGTAGAGCACTTTCCCACCCAATAATTCCATAGTTTGTTAGCAATAAGAATGCTGGTATTAAGGCAGTAGTTTATCCGGATGACATCGTCATACTCTATCCAGAGGAGGCTACGGTGGTACCGTGGAAGGCGCTTGTTCAACAAGCCTTGATAATTAGAGAAAGGGGGCCAGAGCTGGGGCCAGTTTGGACGGTCCTCGAGACCTTCTTGCTGATATCCCCTACAACGGAGTATACAGATCTTTCGGAGCCCTCTGAGAGATCAACATGCCTCAGCATGGAGAAGCATTGACGGCTGCCGGACTGCCAAGACGCTGCTTGGAAATGAGGTAGGTCTAAAGGCAAGCGAGATACTCTCGCTGAGTATGCAAGGCATCAGAGTAATCTGCGAGATCTTTACAGGTTACGGAAATCTGATGAACTTTAAACATAAAGTGGGGAGAAGCGACACTCCCTTCTGTGTGAGATGTGAGGGAAACAAAGTGGAGTCGCCAACCCACTTTCTTTTTGAATATCCTGCGCTCATTGTAACCTTGTTTACCAGACTAGGCCCGGGGATCATCACGGCCGATGACATACAGTATCTAAGCGTAAAAAAGATCTTAGGATTCTGTCGAGCAGCTGGGTATCTAAATACACCCTTAAAAACGTAGCAGGGGATAGTATACAAGGGTGTATTTGGGTAAGAGCACTGATCTTTCTATTATACTTGTTATAGGATGAAAAATCTTGTCTTCCGGATGGATTCCGCGTCACAATAGCTCGACTTGATGCCGACGTTTCGCCAACCATTACAGGTGGCATCTTCAGGGCAGGCTTGAGGCTTGAACTGAAACTGAACTCAAGCCTGCCCTGAAGATGCCACCTGTAATGGTTGGCGAAACGTCGGCATCAAGTCGAGCTATTGTGACGCGGAATCCATCCGGAAGACAAGATTTTTCAAGATTAGCTGTCCGCGGAAGTCTACTATCCAAGATGTTGTTATAGGATGTAAATATATGTAATATTTTTACCTGTTTTTAGGTTTTTTTTGCCTGTTTTTCGTAATTCACAATTTGTCCCATTGTAGCAGTCAATCTTTTAAGTGTACGTGGGCTTGTTAGTCTTCTTTGTTACTGGGATTATATTACACTTTTAGTTAATTTGATTTGCTTAATGTAGATATTGGTATTATTTTGTATTTCCTTCAATATTTTATGTTACTATGTGGATAATTTGCACTAATATTGTAATCTTGTTTGTCTTGTCACGAAGATTTTGTATTTGTGGCTAATAAATATTATTATTATTATTAAGCCCGCTAAGATCTCAACCAACCTCAACCAATACCAATAGCAATAAGAATATGTGTATATTTTAATTTCTTCAAAATGTATGGTATATTAATCCGTTGACTAACTCACTGAAATAGAGATTCTATTTTAAATGGGGAAAGAAAACAATTCGAAAGTACTTATTAGTCTTCCTCAACTTGTTTTAAAGTTACTTCGTGCGTTATTTCGATACACAGAAAAGCGGACAGACTGTCCTTATAAGTGGCCATAAGAGTCGTATGAAACATGTTTCTTTGCTATTCACTGTTAGGAGCTTTATGAAGCCTTCATCCTTGACGAGATCTGTTAGTTTTGTATACCAATGCGGTGTAGTCATCAAACGGAACGATGAGGACTCTCAATATCATATTGAATATGTCATTTATGTAGAGAAGAAACAGGATATAACCAAATACCTTACCTTGGGAAACTCCACACGTATTGTGTTGTAATGTAGATGTTCGCACGCTGTTTTCCTCCTGCGCCCTGCAGGATATCTCAGAGGCTTTAGTAATTCCTGCAACCCTGGGCCTTTGGGTTTTGCAAGATGGTGCATTCTGCGAGGATCTGAGTTTATGTTATTGAATTAAAAACCCCATTTGGAAATACTAAAGCACCAATTGATCCAAACGCCATCTACCAGAAGATAGATGTCCCACTGAAAGAAACTAATCAACCTTAACTCTGCTATTGGCTGTCAACAACAAAATGTGTTAGTTATTCATTCAATGAATAACTAACACATTTTTGTGTTGGCAGTAAGAATTTTGAATCAATGCGTTGCGTTGTGAGCAATGCTTTCAGTGGAACATATATCTTCTGGTAGATGAAGTTGGTATCATTTGGTGATTTAGCGTTTCCAAATAGGGTTTTATATACCTCTATATGGTCTAATAGTGACTTCAACGTCCTTATAGTACCACTAATGAGCTCATGAGAAAAGCGAAACAGCTGTCTGGAAGTGATCGACGTGTTGTCACTGTTCAATCTAGAGCATCCTTGTCTATTGACTGGTAATACGAAAATGTGTTTTTCTACTATCTTCTTAGAAAATGACGCTTACGACCCCTGAGTTAGGTTACAAAACTACCCTAGGGTGGTAAAATTTCTAATAAGTTATGTTTAGATTTTCCTCCAGCCATTTTTTTGAAAGTCTGTATCTTTAACAAGATTTAATTATCAGAAGATTTAGCGACACCAACTGATTGTAAAGAAAATCCTTTGGAATACTTCAATCACTATGATGTGAATAAGGCCTTGGCAAACCCAAGTCTCTGTGATGTGTAGTCATTGATTTCAAATGTTATATTTTAACAGAAAAAGAATACAAAGATCATTCTTGAAAGTGGGCATAAGAGGTAAAGAAAAAATAATACACATTCCTCTAGAGTCTAGAGTAACGTGAAGGTAATGTTTGAGGACTGGCAACGGTCGTCATGCAATGTTAGAGGACTGTCATAGATCGCCATGTAATAATAGAGGGTCTTAATGGGGCGGTTTGCCCTAACCTGACCCGTGGTCCTGGTGAAGGTATAGGGGATGGAAATACATCACTTACAAAAGGGTTACACTTTACTCAAAGTAGAGCTTGACGCCATTTGGCTTAAAGTCTTGCTCTACATTATAACAGTACAGATACTAATGTCTATATGAATATGAATATCCGAATTAATATGAATATAAGAATAATAAGAATAATTTTATTGTCCTATTGATTTTACAATAAAAATACTTACATTAGTAAAATAATGTGCCACACCAATATGTTTAATATATTTACGAAACATTAAACATATTGCTTGTGGGTCAGCTCCGAGATATAAACATATATCTAATAACATTACTTAATAGAAATACGGTCGAATTCTATAACTTAGGGTTTTTAGGTAAACTCGTATAGGAATGTAGGATTCCTATACTACATGAATTTCCTCCCTTAGATTTTAATGCCCTCCGCTTCGCGTCAGGCATCAAAATATCCGCAGGAATCCTTCCAACCGGCAGTCCCCTGTTAGCATTCCGGTTAGTATTCTGAGTTTATTTTTACCAGTGATGGTTTCTTTTGTTGTCTACTTCTTTTTCAAGTTCTTCCAGTATTGTGTTGGTGCTTATCCCGCAGAAGGATTCAGGCCCCTTTTTTTACTTGATCGTCCGCTTTTTCGTTATTATTATTATTCTTCTCGAATGCTTTGAATTGAATGTCTATAGTTTCCGCGTTTAAGTGCTTTAAAATCATTTGTGATGTGTAAGAGGGTAAGAAGAAACGCATTAAATGTAAAACAGTTTTATTTCGTAGTTAAGAGATAACAAAAATTTTAAACGTTACATTATCACCTTATCGTCTTTTGAATCACTAGCGATTTAATAAGAGAATCACAGATTAAATGTATCGGTACCATCGTTTGGAGAGGCGCATCCAAATACTGGAAAAAATATAAATTTTATAATAGTTGGAAAAGTAAATCCTGGTTACATTCAATGAACAGAAAATAGTACAAAGCACAATATGGACATTCACGAAGATCTTCATTTTAGTGGAGGTAATCCTGGTCTCAATTTGGTGCGGAACGATGCTTTTTCAGCTCTTAATCTTCAAAAAAACAAGAGTTATGAAGATTTAAAATTTCGAGCAAAATGGATGGTTTTATGCAATTTTCGGGGTCACCGCTGGTCCAATCGGGTTCATTCGCAGCTCATTTTTTCCGTCCTTTTACGGCGCATAAGCTCATTAAAAGCTTTTTTCTTTTTAACTCAATCCGACGATGTTCGACGTGAAAAACTGGTTTTGGCCATTTTACTATTTTTTTTGGACCTGTTGCGACGATTAAAAAGTGTTCGATCTTAGTTCCTTCAATTTGTAACATAATTATCTACTTAAAGCAATTTTTTTCTACGAACTCAGAAATAAAAACTCCAAAAAGCTAATTCTATCACCCTATTATACAGGTGTCCTCGAACTGCGTGGCAAAAATAAAACCGAAGATTCTTTGATTCGAAAAAAAGTTGATGAGCCTTTTTACTTTTGTCTCAAGTGTCTTGTTTACCCGGTAGAGGGCTTCAAAATTGCAAAAATAATTTTGTTTTTTCGGTATAACTTGAGAACATGATGAAGAACTTTTACAATATTTGGCAGGTGAGTTACTGTCAATAATGGCCATTTTTGAGAGTGGAGCACAGAGCCTTAGAGCCCATAGAAATGGCTCAAACTTGAGGATGTAACGGGAAAAGTGTCCAGAA